>JAHWFP010258860.1:0-33759 GCA_023313725.1 Lithobius niger | reverse complement strand
TGGCTCCATCGTTCAGGATGCAAACGGACCCCCTCCGCATCCACTCCTCAAGGATCCTTCCCTTGTTGTCAGTATTAGGTCCTCCCCACTGGACATGGTGGCTGTTAAAGTCGCCCAGCAAGAGGAACGGGGCAGGAAGCTGTCGAACCAGGTCCTCCAGGTCACCAACCCCAAAGACCTCATCCGGTGGCAAATAAAGCGAACAGACAGTAATATCCAATTGGAAAGAAACTCGAACTGCTACCGCCTGAAATCTAGTGTGCAGAGGCACACTGGCATGCGGCTGAGAGTGTTGAACCAGCACTGCAACACCACCATGTGCACGTGGCACAGGGTCTGCATCCAGACGGTAGACAGAGTAACCCTTAACAACCGGATTATCCGACGCCTTAAAGCAAGTTTCCTGAAGGCAGCAGCACAGAGGTCGCCAATGCGACAAAAGCAGCCGTAGCTCTTCTGCATGGGTCCGATAACTTTGACAGTTCCACTGAACGATGGTATGCGCAGGCATTAGGGCGGGCTTAAGACAACACCATCCTCCTCAACTCCTCCTCTGGGCGATCCGAAAACATCTGAATCCTCACCCGAATCAAAAGATGGAGTGAGGGTCAGAACAAAGTTGTCCTCGGAAGGAGGAAAAGGTCTCGGATAATTAGAACAGGAAATCTCTTCCTGCTCCATGGGCAGAGTGGTATCACAATGTTGAGGGGACGCAATGGACCCCTCAGCAAGCTGGCCGTTCAACGACCGCTTCACCGTCTCTCCCGGTGGAGACGTCTTCACAGGCGGAGTTGAGGCTTTACCAGCAGAAGCCTTCTTCTTCGACGGCTTCTGTGGCGCACTCCGGGCAGGCGGAGGCTTAGCCGAAGCCTTCACCTGCCTGGGAACAGTTAGAGCATCAGGAACAGGAACAGTAACAGGAGCAGAAGCAGAAGCATGTGCAGGCTGGGCAGAAGTCGACGGCACGGCAGCAACCGGGTCTGAAGGACCCAAAAGACCCTGCAAAGATGGATGTTGCTGGGTCAACAAAGTAACAAGCATGCCCACCGTCCTCGTCAAAGACCTGAGCTCAGCGCGCAAATCCGCCAAATCAGCAGACTCGCTAACTGGGCCAGGCAATGACGCACTGCACACCTGGGCAAAAGAACGTGTTAGCGTCGGCGCCGATAGTTTGGCTTTCTTCCGGGCCTCCGAGTAGGAAAGCCCGTCCTTAACCTTCAATTCCTGAACACGACGTTCCTCAACATAAACATGGCAGTCCCGTGAAGAGGCCTGGTGCTGACCACCGCAGTTGACGCAGCGCGCCGGGGCAGCACAATCAGTGCCCTCATGGGCTGCCTGAGCACAGCTAACACAGGTTGGCTTAGCCTTACAGGAACCGCTGGTGTGGCCGAAGCGTTGACAGCGGTAACACCGCATTGGGTTCGGGACATAAGTCCTGACCTTCAACCGCAGGTAACCGGCAGTAATGTGCTGCGGTGCAACTGGCGTATCAAAGGTCAGGAAAAAGGTATCAGTTGGCTGGGCACCATTCTCACCTTTCCGCGTCAAACGCTTCACAGCCGTAACGCCTTGTGACTTGAGTTCGTCCAGGATGATATCATCGCTGAGACCCCTCAAATCAAAGCACGTCACGACCCCCTTGCTGCTGTTTAAGGTACGATGCGGCTCCACACGCACCGGGCATAACCCCAGTGCACCCGCCTTCAAAAGCCTCTTTGCCTGAGCCCCATCCGCAACCTCAACAAGGTATCCCCCAGCACGGAGCCGAGAGACACTCTTCGGATCGGAACCACAGATCCCTTTTAGTGCTTTGTGGACAGCGAACGGACCGAGTTGTGTAACATCTCGGCCCTCGCCTGTCACCACCAAGAACTTCGGGACTTGGTCCCGACTCTTACCAATGACCGGTAACTGGGCACCAGGCCCAACCATCTCAGGTTCCCTCCTCTGGCGCTTGCTAGTGCGGCGAGGAGGGGAAGAATTTTGGGGGGAAGAAATATTTGCGGGGGAGGGGGGAGAAGAAGTTGCCATGGAGAGCAAAAAGAAGTCGCGGCGGTGCGCCCCCCAGAAAAGAAAAACCCCGCGCGGCACTCGGGTGATGCAGGGCCGGAAGCCGCATATCCAGGGCCCTGCACCAGGAAGCTAACACCGCCGTCTATCTCGGTGAGGTGGCAGCCTAAGCATGCCGAGAGGCGAGGCCACCAAGGAAGCCGTACACACCACCTCCCTCGATAACCCAAACAGTTCGGGTCCGTGATGCAGATGGATACAGCACAAGCCGCCTCCCCACAACGACAGGACCCGAAAAGTCATAGCCGATTGACCTTAGGCCGGCTCGCCCAGGTCACCCGTCCTCCGGAATAAGGAGCCAAAGCCCGATAGCCAGGATCTCCGCCTCCACGGATTACTAGGTTGCAGCACACGGCCAACATGCTGGGGGATGAGGATGAAAAGCCCAGTGGCCAGAATGGGCAAATCGGAATCAAACCCAAAAGGGGATTCAAACCGCCAAACATCCTCTAAGCAGCCACCCCGGGCCCGGTTTGTCTGGATGTCCCTTCACCTCTTTCGGACTAGTGCTTGCGACGGGTGTTAAACCTGCCCGCCATACACACCGTAGGCGCACTCGCAAACCGTAGTGTTGAGGTTGCTAGTGTTCAAGACGGACAAAAAACCCTCCGCCACGCAGACCCTTGGCACACTAGCAAACCGTGATCTTGGGTTCCCTTTTAGTCGCCTCCTACGACACGCGGGGGTTTATGGCTGCGCTAGAGTTAGAGTTAGAGTTTATGGCTGCGCTCTTGGTGAAAAATAAGCAACTTCGACGTCCATTCGGCGGTTTAGACTTGATTGGCACGGTGCTCGACGTTCTTCAGAGTGCCGTAAGGGACTTCATTGCCAATAAGAAACCAGTGACGACAGAAGATCTCTGGGAAGCTATGGAAGATCTACCGGACTGATACAAGTTTCCTAAGGACAATAAACGTTTGGCTGCTTTGCAAAGTCAGCAAATGCATTTACAAGTGCATAGACAATCAGTTGATCAGAACAACGTACAGCAAATCGCATTCAAGTATTTTGAATCCGCATGCATCTTCTTTCTTTGCAGGTCGATGATCTGGGCAAGCTCAAGATACACAACTGCATGTGGTTAACTCTGTTTTCAGAGTTAACCACATGCAGTTGTGTATCTTGAGCTGTCTTGTGTATCTGGAGTTGTGTATCTTCAATGTGTTGAATAATGTGAATTCATTGTCATGTGTACATTCTCAGAGTTTGGGTAGCTCAGGTAGGATGTCTAGCCAAGGTCACAGTGTTGTTACCGCAGCTGGAATGTCTGGGGAACAGCAGGGTTCGACATCAACTATGAATGAACAAACAAGGAATGTTAACCGCAAATTACACCAGTTAGCTCAGGAAGGACAGGATCGACACCATCCGTAGGTCAAGCAGGTGGCTTTTAGTTTTCACCATCAGATGGTAATGGAAACACACATTCTGAGGGGAATGGGAATAACCAGAATGCTGGGTTATTTGCAAATCTAGACATCTTGAATTGGTCAGGTCCAAGGGGGAACTCATGCTGGAGAAGGGGAGCTTTTGATCCTGACACATACAAGTTTTTCATCTGCATGGGTTGTAATGAGGTAGGTCATATTGAAAGACATTGTCCAAATGTATGTAATGTATGTTCGTGTGAAACACACTCCAGTTGATTTTATCATCTTATCATCTACTCGGCGTACATCAGATTATTAGGTTGTATTGACGGATGTTCAGTGGTAGTTGATGTTATAGCTTGGCATGTAAAAATGACGCTGGTTATTTGGTTCCATTGGGTTTTTATTGGGGTGGAGGTTGCAATTTTATGCTCGCCCGACTTATACACGGAATAACCCTTGCGGTTTTACATTGGCAGTTGGCTGGACTTAAAGATTAGGGAAAAGTATTGGTGGTAAATACATAGACTTACATATGTTGCAGAATAATTTTGGTATAAAAGATCGAAATATTTGGTGGTCCAAAAGGCGTATAAATTAAGATTTCACTCCTACGTGTTGCAGTTTGGAGGAATTGGAATGGAATGAATACAATACCAATGGTAACCATGCATGACAAACAAAGCATGACACCATGACTACAATGCACGTCATGGCACGCATGCGCACATTGGCCTATAATAATACAGTCTGGACTTGACTCGAACTTCTTGGGAGCTCCTCTGTAAGGACATCTGCCACAGGCCCAGGAACAGTCCACCACTTCATACCGGCGCCGAGCTGGGGCCGATGACCTTAGTCTTCAATCAATGGCGTCTGCCTGGTCTACCCACAAACGTCCGGCGCATCAGCACAGGATGGTGGCAGCTCAAACGCCAGCAACGGCTGCCGATACAAGGTCTTGTTTTGGACTTAGCGAATCAAAGAGCATACTTCGGCAACACCTTCAGCGCTCCTTTTCCACTTTGTGAATGGTACTAGAACGAAGACGCTTCATATGATAAAGTACCAGCGTGGAAGATTGGGACCTTGACAGCAGAAGGAGATGGTCTTTTTAATGTTATGACGCCAGAGCAATTCTTGGAGTTAAAATGGGCTACTGGAGAAGAATGCAGACTTTTTTCCAGGAAAGCCAGGAATAATGAAGATTTGTGAACACAAGATAAAGTTCAAGGTAAGTCTTAACCCATACATAGCGAAATACCATCGGCAGTCACCACAGATGCGAAGCAAAATGGCGAAGATGATTCCAGAGCTGGAGAAAGAAGATGAAATCGAAAGAACCGAGAGTGAGTGGAGCTTGCTATTCTTCAAGAAGTGGAAGAAGCATGGTTCTTTTCGGCCTGTCCTGGACTACAGAGTATTGAACAGTAACTAAAGTCAGACAGTTACCCGATGCCAAGGGTAGAAGAGATGCTGGAATTCCTCGCTGGGTAGACATGTGTCTCGGTACTGGATGGTCATTCCGGCTTTCATCAAGTTCCGTTGCGAAAGAGTCAAGAGACTGTACAAGCTTCATCTGCAATGAAGGATTATTTAGGTAGATAGTGATGCCCTTTGGGTTGAAAAACTCATCAGCAGAATTTCGGTGCACCATAACACTGGCGTTGGGAGACCTCGTTGGTACTGTATGTGTCGTCTATGTTGACGACCTCACCGTAGCCACCAGGTCCTGTTAAGTATATTTAGCGGCTATTCAGAAGATCTTTGACAGGTTAAGGCAACACGGGTTCACACTCAAGAGAGCAAAATGTAATTTCTGCCTTCCGGTGATAACGATACTTGGCGTTACGGTGAGCGCAAAGGATCTTCACATTAAAGGTGAACACACTGCTGCAGCGACAAACTACCCTCGTCCAAAGATGTGAAAGGTCTTCAAAGATTCATGGGTCTGGCCAATTTCTTCAGGAAATTCATCAAGAACTATGCGACGCTGGTGAAGCCGATGACATCTTTAATATGCAAATCAGAGAAGATGTGTGGCCAGATGCAGCAGAAAGAGCATTCCAAGAAGTTAAGTGTAGGATAGTATCAGCGGACTGTCTACAGCTTCCAGACTACAGTGAATCGTTCCAAGTTGTTTCCGATGCATCCAACGAAGGAATTGGGGTGGCGTTGGCACAAGTGAAAGATGGCAAGACACGTGTTGTTGAATTCTTTAGCAGGACATTCAGTGAACGGGGAAGCGAAATATTCAACATTCGAGAAGGAAGCTCTTGCAACAGTTTCAGCGATTGAGAGGTGACTGCATTTTTTTGACGGAAACCGTTTTGCACTTTTGACAGACTGTGAAGCTTTGAAGTGGGCACGCAAAACTGTAAAAACACCGGTAGGGCAGCGAGATGGGCACTGAAATTACAGATGTATGACTATGATGTAATGTACAGGCCAGGGAAGACCACTTTCATTGTGGATGCACTGTCCAGAGCTCCAATTCCAGTACTTCAAATCTGTAAACCGCCGAGACTCAAGATACAAGACAAGGAACAGTTACGTACGGTTCAACAACACAATGTTGACATTTCGAGGATATATGGTATTCTCACAGAACTGAGGAAGCACGCATTTAAGCTATTGAAGGACAGTTTCAACACATCCAGCAGACTCACCAGATTCATGATAAACTCGTCTACTATGTGGATCGTGCAGCAAAGCACAGGGCAGAAAGATTTAACCGACTTAGGACCTACGTTCCGAGAGACCTCCAACATTAATTCTTAGCTGATCAGCATGATGCATTGGAATCAGGACATTTGTGAATAGCAAACACCATGAAGAGGTTTCGAACAGTAGCATTCTGGCTGAGAATTTTCCGTGACACAAAACTGTATGTGAGGTCATGTTATCAGATTTCAAAACCAACACAACGAGTGAAGAAAGGATTGATGGTTCCGGTGGTAGCGACACAACCTCTTAAGTACGTAGGAATAAACTTTGTTGGACCTCTCCCGGAGACTACCCATGGAAATCACTACATTCTCAGCATTGTGGACTATTTCCCCAAGTGGGTTTGATTCATTCCAACACGCCATGCAACAGCGAGAGCAGCCTCACAAAATCGAGGTTCTGATTATTAATATAATAATAATAATAATAATAATAATAATAATAAAACAATTTGTTGCTGGAGCAACAGGTCTGGCAAGGATCCTGAAGAATCACTTACTGCCAGCCTAAACACAGAAGGGCAGCTCTTAAGGAGCCAAGGGCAAAAAGATACGGTGAAAGGCATAGAGAAAAAGTGTGACCAAACATTTACAGTTCACAGAAACTTCCTTAAAAAAAAACACAACAAAACGAGACATGTTTTACACCGTATTTAAAAGGCCGTAAATTGATTTTTTTTTGCCATATGCAGAAAAACTGGTCCGAAAACTGTTTCGTGATAACAAAGTTCGACCTAACATTAACTTTTCATGGAAGCTTGGTTAATATAACACACCAAAAACGAGACGTATTTTTTTTTACCAATTTTAAAAGGCTGTAATTTGATATTTTTTCCGTGAGCTGAAAACAGTTTCGTGATGAAAAAGTGCGACCAAACATTTACAGATCACGCAAACTTCGTTAAAAAAAACACAACAAAAACAAGATATATTTTCCACCGTATTTAAAAAAAGGCTGTCACCTGATTTTTTTTGCTGTAAGCGGAAATTCTGCTCTTAGAATTGACTCGAGATGAGACAGTTAAACCAAACATTTTCTGTTCATGGAAGCTCGGTTAAAACAAAACACACTAACGACGAGACGCATTTAGCATCATGTGCATCATCCGCAAAACAACATGTAAATCTCATCATTTGCTGGCTTCAACTGGTTGGACTCACAGAAAAAGCAGACCTGCATGTTTTAAAGGGTTGTGAACCATTCACGTTTTTGAAGCACATAAGTGCACGGATTGAGAATTTTAAAGATAAAACAAACTTTTCACTGTGTATATCTGCAGTTATTCTAATGTAATGAATGAACTGTGAGCTCAACAGTAATTAGCATGCGTCCTACTCAGGACATCGATTCTGTGATGACCTGTGGACTGACAAAAATGAATGAAGCATGGATCTACACTAAAGAGTGAACAAAGTGGATGATATGACGCGTTATCAATTAAAAGAAACTTACCTTGCTGTATCCACACGGTGATCCATCTAATGCTCCCCCAGGATATTCTATCTCATTTCCCTTCCCATCATTGCAGTCTATTATATCGCAAACTCTGTCCTTTATCTGAAATAAGAATGTAGGTTTATCGAATACAAAACAGCACTTACAGTTCGTTGTTACGACTCAAATACAACTAATTTTGGCTAATGCTCTTTTGTGCTCTTTATCTATGATGAAATTTTTAGATAAAACTCTAGGGGTCGCAGCCAACCTATAAAAACCTATAAAACCTATAAAAGCCCATATTTTAATTTTGACTTTGTATTTTTGCAAATATAACCCATAAAACCTATAAAAAACCTATATTTTTAAAAGCTGGTTTTGGAACAAGTGTTTTTGAATTCCAATCTGATCATTTTAGTTATTTAATAAACGAAATCGGTTGACTACAGCCTACGTCCCGCAAGATTGCCTTTTTGTGGAGTCGGAGCGCATAAAACTGAAAGTTGGTTATCGACAGGGTACTCTTAAAAACACACTAAGTAATTGAGGATGAGTCGCACATACAAAAAAATTAAATCGTTATTTATTATCATTAGTATTTTATAATTACAGTCGTAGTTTAATTATATGTCCCTATGCAATTCTGGCCTACTGTTTGAGCAACATTACGACTATTGAAACATATTCCTGATCGAAGTGCACCTTTCAGATATCAACTACAAGCGTGTTTTGTTAACACGCGGTTTGATCCGTGCGTTAGTTAGCTTGGCAAAAATGTACGTTTTGAAGAATTCAAGGTTTCCACACAATTTTGAATAATTTTAAGGTAGTTTTAATTGAGTCGAAATGATTTTGTGGGCTCTCAATGAGAGGTATCACATTAAAAAAGTTTATTTGCAAGTAGGGACTTCAATATTACACTTGATTTAGGCCCCTTTGTGTTTCGTGCTGAAGTGATTCACGTTAAGCATGTGATTCACGTTATTCACGAGTGTCTTATTAAAATTCAAGAGTTTACTTGCTGGTTGATGCTATAAAGGTAATGTAAACACACAGGAGTTTTTCATGAACTGCTAACATTCCCAATTTATTTGCTAGGTTTGGGGGAGCTGGTAATCCCCTACAACTTCATAGCTGGCTTAACATTCAGTGTTCGTAGCCGTTTTGTTCCATTATTTCCAATGTGCTATTACATGCACGTGGTTTTATGCAAGCCTAACGTTTTATTAAACAGCCAATCGTACAGTCCTTTAGGGACGAATCAGTATTTATCATGAGGATGGGAGGGGGAGAGGACAAGGCAAAATTATATGGGTGGGGTTTCATTATACGTGGCAGACGGGTCACATATGTTTTATATCCAGTAAAAATAGGGCCACCTTAAAAAGCACCGAATAAACTTTCAGCAGTCAACATTTCTAAAAACGTCTCGGCATCTGCCTCCCCCCCACCCTGAGGTAAGTGTTTACTTTTACACAATAAAAAGAAAGAATTTGAGATCACAAATTTTAATAGGCTACCATTTCTTGCCACTAGATGACGTTGTTAGCAGTGTTTTAACTGATTTAATTTATATTCATATATATATTTTTTTTTTCCCTAAAAAGATAAATTTATCAAAAAAAAAAAGGCAAAATAAGTTAAACTGCTAACAACAGCACATAGTGACAAGAAATAGTACAAAAAAAATGATAAATCACAAATGATATTACTCCTCAGGCATCACGAGTCAGAAAAGAAAAGTCATATTTGTTTTCCGGAATCTTGAAGAACTGTTCCTACTTCTTTGGCAAAATGTTTCTGCCTCTAACTTCCCATCGTTCTCCTAATCCTTGACATTCTCTAGTTTCATATTTAATACTGCCCTTGTAACAAACGTCCCACACAAAATCAATCATTTCTGCATGTATGTTCCTTAAATAAATATGGACGTAAACCAATTACGATGCCTTTTGGACTTTAATGTCAGACTCCCTGAGTGGGTCAACGGCTGAAGTCTGAACCCTAACCCATAATGACACGGCCAATTCCCCCCCCCCCCCCCCCCGGCAATCTGTTATTTAAGTCCGAAAGGTAACGTGAATAGGTCTGCATTCATATTTGGCTTTCCGTCCTGTTTAATCCCTAATTTCATGCTTTATTGTGTGTCCCTACAGTGGTGATTGGAAAGTATATGTTTATATGTATACGTGTGCGCATTAAATGCTGCATATGGACGTTTCCTTTAAATAAAAAAAAGACCGTGTCAGTATGGCTTACTGTAGGACTTCAACCTTTGGTTCAAAGGTCGTGGGCTCAATTCCCCATTCAGGTAGTCTGACATTTCAGTCCAAAAGGTAACATCACTATAGGTTTGCATCTGTGTTTATCTACCAATAACTGAACCCATTTGGCTTTCTGTCCTGTTTAATACTACTTCTTCGAATCTGCAGGTTAACATGTATTAAAGGTATCTCCATACTCGGCAATTTTTTTTAGGTCCTGGGCAAGACAACTGGCTCATTGTAAATGACTGCTTGTACAGAAAATTCAGACGCTGTAGCATCTGACGACAAACTAGGAGATTGACTAGAAATTTTACCAACTATTTTATTTCTATCTACATTATAAGAGTGGTAGAACGGAACTAGATATAGGAGGCAGTGCAGGAGAAGAAAGTGATTTGAAAGGTTTTGTCGATGCCCTGTAACAGTTTTTTTGCAAGGTAGTAGTGAATAAGGCCGAGAATATGCGTTCTTTACACGGTAACAAAGTAGAAAGGCGAGCAATTCATTAGGATGTAGGGAACCCTTGATTAGTAGAGTAATTTGATGATAATTAGGCATAAAACTGTAGTTAATGATAGAAGTGCAATACTTGGCGTACTGAAGTAGTAGGTAAGGGTAACATTTTAAGAGATTGAGCCATCGGAAATTCCTCCTTGGAGAATTGTTATGACATCATCAAAATGGCCGCCACAGCCAAAGCTACTAACTTCGTTATCTCCAGAACTTCTCAAAGGAATTTAATTTTTTTTGGTATCAAATTTGTATCAGGAATGTCTCTGGCTCCTCTGGTGTAGATCGGGATAATCTACACAAAACTCTTCCCTGTTAATATGTATATCACGATGGGATCAGTTTCTGTGGTATCTCCAATAGCTTTACAACAGAAGACCTGTTTCCATGTGGCATATGGCTGTCTGTTGAAAGCGACGGTGGGTATGGATGGTTTTTATAACAGAAGAAAGCTTTCATACCCATGTTTCGGGCACTGTTTATGACAAATAACTTTGAAAACAAGTCACCATCTTTTTGAGAGTCTTCAATAACACAGAAGACTTACTAACATTTGATCGTTTAGCAAACAGCAAATAGTTGTTTTTGGTGATTGGATTAATAAACAATTTTCATATCTTTCTGTCATCAAACTTTTTATGCTATAATATCACAGATTATTCAATAGTCATTAAAGTTTCAACAGATTCATCAGAAAGAGCCATGAACCGGCAGCCCTAGAGTTAAAAACCCTGTGAACTGAGCACCATCCATCAGAAGTAACATTACGATAAACCAGTGAAATATTTAACAGTAAAAGAGGAACAAGCGGAGACCAGGCTTGGAAGGCAGACGTGTAACACAGTGAGACTCGAGGACCGAAGGTGGGTCGGAGGAGAGTTGCAAGATTGGAGGATCGGTGTGACTGCAATTCGTAAGGAAAACGTTGTATGTGGAGACAGGAAGTGGCATCAGTGTGACAGGGACAGTGCGGATTGGCGATCCTCGTATGGTGGCCTGTGGGAACGTGGTTGCGGCTTGTCAAAATGTAAAAGAAGTATTAGATCACAACTGAATGGATGGTGCTCGTGTTCTGGTCTTGAGAAATGAAACAGACATGTAATGATGACTGTTCCATTACCTCAATCTGGATAAGACTAGGAGGGTCAAGATGTGGTCTGCAGGACTGGGAGGGTCTAAGACAAGGTTTGCAAGACTGGCTGGTTGTACAGTAGATCGGTAGAGTACTTCGGGTGTGGACCGGAGTTGTAGAACATGAATCCGAGATCAGTCTAGCTGAAGGAAATGGATGATGCCAGAACTGGAAGGGGCGGAGGTGCCAAAACAGCTGGTGCGTCCAGCTTGAAGAATTGTATGTAAGAGTAAGGATGCAAAAATGTTCCTAGCTCATGAATAGGTTGAAAGTACAACGAGAGAATTTCCCACAAGAGGACAAAGTAGTTTGTTGAGGCAGCATCTTGTTGCAACTTGAGGGGTACGAGTGAAGGTTTTTTTCTCTGAAAAATGCAAGACGGGCAACTGTGATGTGATGACGGTTCCTCGATGTGATAACTGTAGAAGGTTGGAATGGAATATCAATGTTATTCAGGTAGCACTCGTAACCCTCTGCTAAACAACGGCAAATGGTGCAATGCAAGAGGCACATGAAGGCATCCGAGTAATGGGCGATCCCAGGAAACTCTAGTATGAAAGCTGTGGTGTCATCAATTCAACATACAGTAGGCACAGAGATCGCGAAGATCCTTGGATAAAGAGGCTATGATGTTATAAGGTGAGAAGCATTCGTTGAGGACTGAGAGCTTGAAGATGGTGGGGCTGGGTAAAGGACTGATAGAGACCCAAGCCAAAGCTCAGAGGATGAAATCGGGGTGAGACAGAAGGGGAGATTCTTGCAAACCCGAAGCCTGGGAAAAAGACTTGCATAGAGGCGTAATGCATGAAATCAATGGGATCGTCTTGAGCTGCTCGAGGCTTGAAAGATGAGAAATCGTGCGGAGATCAAGACTGGGTCGGTGAAGGCTAGTAAGGTGAATGCCGAGTTCTGAACTTAGCACAGTGCTGAGTATGACATTGTGGTACCGGAGGCCTTGGATTGTCAAGCTTAGCCACAAGGGAACGAGCTGTTGCCAGAAGAGAAGTGTTAACGTCCAAGTGGGCTAACTCGTCCTGGTGTCCGTGGAATTCATGGCGGATAGTAGTTTGAAGAGCTGCTGAGGACAGAGAAAGAGTGTCAGGGAAGGGGACGGGCCGGGGGGGGGGGGGACCAACGAATCGGGTGGATTTGCAGGTGATACACGAGGCATGGGGGCAGGTGGAGTGATATTGGAGGTACAGGGACAGATGTTTCACTGAAAGGAAGTGGCTGGATCGGTACCAAGTGTTGTAACTGGCGAAGGCAAGATTCGTGTACAGCTGGTGTGTACAGCTTCATAACATGGGGCTCTTGTGCTGGGGAGAGCCCCCCCTTGTTATTTTTCAGGGTGGTATGGTCCATGGCAGGTTGATGAATGAAGCATTGGTCATGGGATACCAGGAGGGGAAAAGGAGATGTCTTATGTAGGTTGGGGAGGCACGGGGACAAATGTTCATTGAGAATGTCTTGACGTGGAAAGGATTGATTAATATCGGAACCGTTTGGCCACTGGTGTTAGTGAGAGGAGCTGATGGAAATCCTAACGAGAGCTGGTTGTTGTGATCCTACTGGAGGCTTGGCCACGCCCCAGCTTTCCCCCTTCCCATCTTGTAAGACAAAAGTTGCATTCTAGGAGGGGAAAACACCGCTCGATTGAATTAATGGCGTTGTCCTGTATAGGCCAAATCAAGGGCTCATCGCGGCCCGAACTGAGGCTCGGTCCAAATTGTCCAGTGTATGGTGTGGTCTTCCTAACATTTAAGTGGTCGTCGTTACCTGTAGGTGTAATGTCATGGTAGGTCAGACGGACCCCAGTGAGCCCAAATAGAGGCTGGCAAAGTCAAGCCTAGTGAGAAGGTAAAACGAAGTGGTTGTTTTAGGAACAGTTTAAAGGAGAAATCACATGTTTCATTAATGTGCTGGGGTCGTGGCGAAGAGATCGTATCGAGAGGTAAGGGAGACTGCAATCAAGATCAAGGAGAGGCCAATTGGACGATATTCTGTGGGCCCTGAGTGCCTAAGTCACTGACAGGTGGGCCTGATCCCATCCTGCTGTGTAGAAAAATACGGAAACATAAGTGACGAGGCATGACATCTGTAGCACAGGTTGGTCTTGTAAGCAATGAGATTAGATCGTTGATAAAGGGACCGGCGGCTCGGCTGGTATGGACGCAGGTACTTGGGCCCGGTCATCTTCTGAAACAAAACGTAAAAGAAATACTGGCAACAAAGCAGGAGGCTCGTACTGCAGTCTAGGGCTAGGAAAGGAAACTGTCCAAAGGGAGATTGACTGGCTGTTATAAATGTAAATCCTGAGTGGTCGAACAGTGGAATGTGAAAATGGGAACCGGGCCTGGCCTCGGGCTTTGGCCCGAATACCAAACCTTTGTCTTCTGAGAAGATGTACTGGCGCTCGGGCATCTAAGCGCAATGATTGTCTTAGAAAGTATTCAAGAAGTATTCAAGAAGACAGGTGGACGACAAGCTATGATCCATAGAAGGCCTGGAGTTCAGCCTCGACCTTTGGTCTTGAGTCATTAGTTCCGGGCGCCTGGGTACACGGACGTACTTCTCAGTGGTATATCAACTGATGAAACCAGCAGCTTCTTCAAGGAAGTAGGTAGACGGCGGTTCGTGTTCCACCATGGACTCTGGACCCAGGCATGCGGGCCCGGTTCCGTAGCCCCAGGTGATTGGGTGCACGGGCATACATCTGTAGTGGGAGGATCAGCTGAAGTAAATAGCATCAACTTCGAGAAAGTAGGCGGACAGCAGGTCGCGGCCCGCAACAGGCTCTGGGCTGGGCATTGGTGCCCGGTCAGAGCCCTGGCGTCCAAGCACAAGTGGCGTCGAAAGTTCGGGCCAATGGGGTTTGGGCCAAGGGCTCAAGCGTGGAACCTCTTCGGTGACCGGTGCATGTGACAGCTGATGTAAACAGCTCCCGGCTGGGCTTATGGGTCTGGTCCCGAGCCCCGGGCTTCCAAAGATGAGTAGAACCGAAATTCGAGTCAACGGGGGACTGAGATAAAAGCACAGGAAAGGTCCGGTGTACTAACATCAAAGGCGGTCCGTAATTAGCTTGTAGAGATGGTTAAGGTAGAGTAGAGAATGCGACCACACGCGATGGCGCCCAAGGAAGAAAGATGGATAGCGGACTGCTCCAGATGTCTATATAAAGGCATGCGCCTGTGCATGCACAGAAGGGAGCTACGAGCCTAGCAGGGAAGCCAACAATCTTCGCTTGTGGTTTGAGCCTCCATTAGGAAGGATATGGAAAGAAAGGCAGGTAATGAATGTTTTCGTTTGCAATAAAAACTCCAATTTTATTAAAACGTATAATAAAATAATACGATGTAATATTTGCTTTGTTAGTGAGTGTAAAAGTGTGATACCAATTGAGAAAGAAACTGCATTTAATGATAGAAGTATAAAACGTGGCACATTGAAATTGGTAGGTAAGGTTAACATTTTAAGGGATGGAGCCACCGGAAATTCCTCCCTGGAGAGTAGCTATGACGTTATCAAAATGGCTGCCACAGCAAAAGCTACAAACTCCCATTATCTCCAGTACCGCCCAACGGATTTTGATTTTTATAAGGAAAAAAAAAGACCAAGAACAGTAATTTATCGAAAAAAAAGTTCTTTTTAAGTTGTAACGTGTTTATTTCAAAATTAACTAAATACGGATGCAAACCTATTTACGTTGCCTTTTGGACTTATATGTCAGGCTGCCTGAGCGGGGAATCGAACCCACGACCTCTGAAATCAAAGGCCAAGTCCTACCGCTGAATCAAACTGACACGGCCTAATGCGGCCTGATGCGGCCGTGTCAGTCTGGATCAGTGGTAGCACCTTGGCCTTTGATTTCAGAGGTCGTGGGTTCGATTCCCTGCTCAGGCAGTCTGACATATAAGTCCAAAAGGTAACGTAAATAGGTTTGCATCCGTATTTAGTTAACCAATTTCGAGCCCATTGGCTTTCCGTCCCATTTAACCTATTTCAAAATTAAGCACCTTTCATTACGTTTAATTTCATTTCTGAAATATACATTAAAAAATTTATAAGTAATACGTTACTGAATAACATAATATGGGGGTGGCCTACTGAATTCGTACTAGAAAAGTGTTTGATTATGTTTGGCTCATTGCACAAAGCAAGGTTTTCGAAAAAAATCATACAGAAGTACCCTGGTTGCAGCAGATTGATCCATGCATTGTCAATGGATGTGTTGGATTTCAGGTAGCGTACTCTCTTTCATCAAAGTTGCTATTATTTCAAAAACAAAATTAGCACACTTGATCACTGCAGTATACTTATAGCAGTTAGTGAGAGATGGGTTTGACCTAGAGATTGGCTGTGATTGGCTGTGAGATTGGCTGTGACTGAGGTTGGCGCTAATGACCAAGTTGTCGACGCGCCATTAAGCCTCAATTCCCCCCCCCCCCCTAGAGATTGGACCTTCCACAATACAATGACCAAACTTTCCAGGAATGGAGAAAAAAGAAGGCAGGAGAAATTACCTCATTCAAGTACTGAAGCACCTGTTTAGATTTTAGAACCACTGTTGCTGTTGTTTGTTGGAACACACCTTAATTGAAACTGTAATTAGTATAAAAAATCACTCAGGAAGTTGATTCCATGGTGTTTCTCTACGGATCGATGTAATGCGTCTAATGTCTTCCAGTTTATGTTAAAGATTTAGCAACTTACACACTTTACATCCACAGATTCATGAGCAATTTCCGAAAGGGAATTTTGTGGTGCATAAACGCAGTAAACGTTTTAAAGCCTAGTACAAAACAATGCGATTGTTACGGAAGAAGGCGAAGCCGGGGGGTTACTAAAAAATCCTTCAATATTGTGAAGATGGATGATAAGTGATCCTGAAGTCTCACCACTTTTTTATGCAGTTTGGAAAACAGTCGCACGAACTGCAACACAATGAAGTTACATCATGAACAATCTCCAAACTTTCAGAAGTTGATTGACAAACAAATCACTGCTTTGAAGGAAGCTGTGATGACTATAGAAAACACATTATGTCCGAAAGAAATAAAATTATACCTGTAGTAGAAATTAATTTCCAACTTTAGTTCTGATTGAACTTAAGGCAATGAGTTCAATTTTTTCTTTAACAAAAGAAGTGTGCACTGTAATTATTAACAAGTTAGGTTTTTAGCCTCCACAGATCATTATATTCGGCCCGTCCTTGTGAAAGATTTTTATTTTATTTATTTATTCATTTAGCTTTTTTATTTAAGAAATTAGTTTTCGTTTGGCAAATATCAGGGAGGGCTGGGGTACGCAGGAAATTATTTGTGAGTGTTGGGAAATATAATTGGGTTACATGGTGGCGGTGCTACAATTACGGATCCGGATCCAGGTGGCAGGGAGCCCAAAACACACGAGTCACAGGATCAGAAGGGACAAAATGCACTATTGTTTGGTCTGGGTTGGGAGATCGTTTGTCTCTAAACTTGTGTGCTTGCTGAAGAGGGGCCGAACGGTTTGTCCTTGGAAATAGCTAGCTGCGGCACTGCATGGGGGAAGGGGGTGTTGGGGGCGAGGAGGGAGCCTTTAATTCACCAATAGGAGGGGTTCTAACTTATTACAGAGTTGCTAGATGTTATACTGTTCGTTCTTGTGGTTAACAAACTGTGAACAACTTTGATCAGAATTAATTTTTTACCTCATCAACAAGACGAGCACAGCTAATGAACAGACTAGTCCAATCTTTGAAGGCTGGGCAAGAAAATATTTACCTCCACATATGGTGGTGGTTATATGACAAACGAATAATTATGCCTTAAAATTAGTGGAAGTCTTTGATCAGTTGCACGAATTTTCCCAATTGTCCAAGTATTCGACACAAATTCTCCCCATTGTTTCAATATTTGGCACAAATTCTCCAAATATTATTAAATTGTCTAAATATTTGGCAGAAATTCTCCACAAATTTTTGAACACTGTCTTAGTTTTGTATTTTATTCTCTGACCACATAAGAGCTGCAATGCTTGCTTTGAGCCACAATGCTTGCTAGCTTGATGAGTTAGATAATTAATGTTACAAATGCTAATGGGAAGCACTGAATAGAGATGAGGAACTCTTGAGACATTCAGACTTACGTGCGTGGCCTACAAAGCAAAACACAAAACCCATACATCAAAATATGAATCTGCACTATAGCAGCCAACGAAAGCAGAATTTAGAAATTAACCAGATGGTAGGGTCATAAATCTCAAATCCTTGACCACTTTCTGAACTTAGTGTGATGTTACAATATCATTTTCATCCAAAAATCTAAGATGGCTACCATTCACTAGAGCGAAAACGAATGTTTATACTTTTATAGTGAGGTGGAATTTTTTTTTTAAATGTATGTGTACCTTGAACAAATTCCAACCAATACCATTCCTAGTGTCTCATGTTTAGAATGTCATCCTGTACAATATTTCCAAAATCTGCTGAAATCCGAATCCGGGAACATTCCGAAAAAAAAACATTCTAATTTTCATAAATTCACATACTTCGCGACCAAAAAAAACGGTCTTTTGCTTCTAGCATCTAAACCGTTCATCCGATTGGAAATAAACGGTTACAAACTAGGTTCAGAATAAAATTTCCCGCAAAAAAGGTTCTATTCATATTTTTGGTAAAATTAATGCTTCGTACTGAAATTCATGATTTAAGTTCTATTAGGCCGTTAATGTATGCTATACATAAAATAGTGCATACAAGTATTACAATTCGTGACTTTAAAAAGCAGCAGTATTAGTTCAATTACGATCCACTGGCATAAGTGGGTTTAAAGGAAAGGTGAAGATGTATGTTTTCCAACAATGGTAATAAAAAACTATTTATTTTAAAGAGGAGCTAAGCTGCGGCAGTTCATGCACGTCCATATTTAAACTACTACAGAAGCCGTTATAATTCTGATAAAATGATGTGATTAGGCTTAGATGAAAGGAGAAGATGTATACTTTCCAACAAAGGTAATTAAAACGATTTATTATAATTTGAAACTAAGCTACGACAGTTTTTCTTACATTGTAGCGCTGTTTTTATTGCTCTATTTCACAAAAAGTTCCACTGCTGCAGTACCAGTTATAATTAAGATAAATAGATGTGATTAGAATTAGATGAAAAAAAAAAAGAAAAGGTTCACAGTTTCTAGCAAGGGTAATTAAAACGATTTATATTACTTAGTAGCTAAGTTATAACAGTTTTCTACATCACAGCGTTATGCTTTTTTGCACTGTTTTGCCACAAGTTCCATTTTTAAACTGTTGCAGTACCTGTTCTACTTCAGATAAATGGATGTGATTAGGCTTAGTCCATCTTCATCTTTCATTCCCTTTTTTGCACCTTGGCCATCCTTCCCCTGAAAAATCTACACCCCCTACTCACAGCCTTGAAGTTTGAACAAAAACGGATTTGAGTTCACTCAAATGCAACGAACTATAATTTGAACTCCAATTCCAGGGAACAATGACTGTTTTTACGCAGTGGTTATGTCTGAAAGTGAACGGAGTTTGTGTTTGAAATATGTAATGTTTGTGTGCGTGTGCGACGTGTGTATGTATGTTTGTGTGTGTTTATTAGTGTATTATACAGTTTTTTTTAATGTTCGTCTGTGTTTGTTGTTGTATATTTTAAGTGTGTTTCGTGTGAGTGGGTATGATTGTATTTTGTGTTCATTTATAATTTGTGAAGCAAGCAGACTCCTAGTTAAGTGATTTTTTCCCCCTTGTTTGATGGTTTCGGCTTTAGCTCTAGTTCTTGTGAGTATTTACATGTTCATTTTGTGTATGTATTTTCATCTTTCAATTTTGTCGGCGGTTTGCTGTGTATGGCATTTGTTTTGTGTGTGTTTATGGTTTTAGGTTTTCGTTCTGTTTCATGTACTTTTTTTAGATATGCAACCGTTTTGTTTGTTTGATTAGTGATATACTTGTATCATGTCACGTCACAATGTTTGTTCCCTGGAATTGAAGTTCAAATTATAGTTCGTTGCGTACGAGTGAACTCTAATCCGTTCTTATTCGTGTACCTTCATGGCTGTGAGTATGGGCATACGAGCTCTAATATTTTTTGTAGCGGCGAAGCCGTTTTTTGTTCAGCTAATTTGTTGGCTTTTTTCGCTTCCTTTTTATTGTACTTGGTATGCTCTGGTCTTTCGTATGTACGTCATATGTCCTCTGTCTACCCAATTTTGTTTGCGAAAAAACGGAACATTAGAAATGCTTACTTACGTTCAAGTTCCACCCCAAGGTTTGTCCCATGTTTATTATTTGATGGCAACAGACTAGCGTGTGTCTAGATTTAGCATGTGTCGATGAGTAGTTGATTCTGGATTGTTGCAATATCATGGCCAACAAATGCAGAAACAATTCAACTGGCTTGCCGAAACCCCCATTGAATTAGTAAAGTCACTCAGTCTTGTCAGCCACCCAATTTAGAGGCCTCAAAATTAAAGACTTTGCACTCTACGGTTTAAAACGAGAAGATTTAAGCAAAATTCAAGACAATTTTATTTTGGTTCTAGCTTTCTCTGGCTGACACTACTAACACAAACAACGACAATGTTACTTTCCCGGCGCCCAACCTTTGTTGCAGCTTGTTCGAGTGAGCTGTAATCCGCCTCGCCTATTGTTACCCTATTGTTACATGTTGCAGCATTGTAACATTTTGACATTGTTAGCAGCCCCGCCGAATCCGCCTGTTCATTTTATGAAAATTCTCGTGGGCAAACGAACTCTAAGAGACGGCCTGCCAGCCGTGCTAATAGCAGGTTGCACAAAAACCCGAAGTACGACCCATTACAATAAATTTTTCGGTATGTCATTATACAGGGTGGGGCAGAAAGGACGGAACACCCTTGGCAATCAAAGATGGTTAATGTTAGGATAATGAAACTTTGCATGGTATGTAGGCGAATATATAAATAAAAGAAAAGCAACAACTGAACCATAATCTAAACACAAACCCATCTTTTGTGGTTCGACTCTGATTTTATCCTTTGTTATTGAAGCATCTTACCTCAAGAATTATTAAACTTGAAACTATCTGAATACGGTGATCCGGATTCAAACCAGTGATTCTACACTTTGTCAATCATTAACATAGCATTTTACCTATGGTCACTACCAGTTTATTTCCAACATACCAGTCACTACCAGTTTATTTCCAAGGTCATCGTGATGCTAACTTTTTAACTATGCTTCGTAGAACTCCAGTTTAAATTAGAAACCTGTAGACATTGGCAAGGCATGGCCATTGCGAAAAACAGAACGAAATTCGGTACGCTAGTTTAGGAGTTACGAAAATTGCAAGCATCATTTTGTTGTGCTGACCGAGTGGCTTTCCTACCAAACAGTGAGTGTAAAATTAAGTCCAGTTGTCCACAAAGTGCATGAAGCATGCTTGGAAACAAACAGCAACTTACACGCTGATGACTCGACACTAGCTCAACACAACCTGTTACATTACACGTATAAACAGAATGGTGCTGCAAACTACAGCATCTTATGCAAGTTGGCATAGTTTAGTCACCGTGGTCGTCTAGAAATGAAACCAATGTTGTTCCTCCCTCAGGTTAACATTTCTGATTTTATTTCAGAGCTGATCACGGTTAATGAATTATGCCAATGATTCTTGTAATGCCCGTAACTCCTAAACTAACGTACCGAATTTCGTTCTGTTTTTTTTGCATTGGCCATGCCTTCCCACTGTCTACAAGTTTCTAATTTACACTGGGGTTCTACGAAGCATAGTTACAAAGTTAGCATCACGATGACCTTGAAAATATGCGTCAAGGTCAGTGATCGATTCATGGTTAGTTGGCCCCTCGTTCGCCTACATACCATGCAAAGTTTCATTATCCTAACATTAACCATCTTTGATTGCCAAGGGTGTTCCGTCCTTTCTGCCCCACCCTGTATAAGTCGAAGTAGCGTATTTTTACGGAGTTGGTTAGAGTTTCAAAGTACGTATACTGTGCTTAATTTATTATTTTTGTACAGTATAGTAAAGAAACAACCAGTTTAGGGAAGCCTAGAAACAGTTAGGTAATATAAATGCATAAGCGTGCAGTTAATAATAATTCATCAATAATTTGGTTGCGAAACTCTCCAACCACAAAATTTTGCGTTTGGCTCAATCATTTCCTAATCTCATTGTTGGCTTATTAAGTAATTAAAGTATAAACTTGTAAATTACTTGAGGAACTCACATATCCAATGAATTTTTGCCTCTAGTTTGTCAGTTTCAAATAATTTGTTGGCGCATGTCCACCTGTCATTTAAAATGACGAAATCACCATAACTCTGATTTATCAGTCCACAATGCATTGGTGGCTTATCAAGAAATCCAGATATCCACCAGTAGATTAATTTGAAGAATTCAGTGTGTTTCTGGTTTTAAATGCATTGTTACACTTATCATGATATGGTTTTAAAGGAAAGAGGCATACAAGACAAACCAAGAAAATTATAAACTGTTTTCCTTTTACCTGTATATAATTTACAGAGATTTGAGTGTAATCTGGTTTTAAATGTATTGTTGGCTTCTCAAACAAAATGCAAATGCACCTGTAGATTAATTTGTGAATTCACTGTGCCTCTGGGCTGTAAAACGAATACCAGGCTTATCAACAAATCCGGACTCCAACTGTAAAAGTGATCGCGCCTCTGGCAAATCAGTTCCTAAACACATGAATGGTTTATCGAGAAATCTAACACTGCCACCTGTAATTTAATTTGATGAACTCATCTGGAAGTAAATATTCGGCATCGGGTTTACCAGTTCTTAAAATCATCACTGGCTTATCAAGGGACACAGACTGCCACCTTTTTTTTTATTAGTTTTAGGAACTCACATATTTAGCGCCAATAAATGTTGCTTCTGGGTTACCAATGATATCAACACATTGTTCGTCCAAGGAGACAATGCTGCCTGGAAGGATATCTTGAGGAAAGAAATTGTAAGGGTCATTCCAAAAACGTTTTTGGTCAGGTAAGCTGTAAATGACAATATACATGTGTTTTATTCGACTGGCAGGACTGTGTTTGAATACCAACAGTTGATTCAACTTTTTTTCACTCTGTACTTACGATACAAAATCTTCCATTTTTTTTATGGAACACGGGGAAAAACTCAATTTTCTTAAGCCATCGCCAATTTTGCTAGCATGTAGTATATAACCGTCTTCGACAGTACAGCCAGGCTCATCAGTGTCTATTTCGCCACCAAAGCTATAAGAAATACAAATTTAGGAAAACAGCTTTAGCCCACAATCATTCAGCATAATTAGTTTTGATTTTGAAGAATGAACGATGTTAAAAAATGACTCGGTTAACAGCATACTTGCTAGAAACTAGCACGGCCAGTGTTAGGTTTACAATTTGGAACCATTAATTTGCACAGAGAATCCCTTGCGTGAAAAGGGGATTTGTCTGTCTGTCTCTGTGTCTGCCTGCGGAGAGGAACATCACAGTGATAAGTGTCTTTAGCCACACATGGAGCCTGGCTTGCGAGAGGGCCTGTCAGGCGCCCCATGGTATCACTAAGTGACATGAATGCAGAAACAGATTCAAACAAAAAACCTTAGAAATCCACCAAAAGTCACACGCCTACTTAAAAAGAAAAAAAGTCCTCAGATTGCACGCTGGCCCTAAGCAGACTTGCTCTGCCACTGGTCCGTCTGTTGGATACTTATCAGATTGCAATGGAAGCCGAAATCCTCTTACAATTATGGGGTGTTGGTGGCTAATGGCATATCTGTGCTGGTTGAAATATGTTTTGGGTGGTGGGATGTGAAAGTCGAGGTACTGCATTACCCAGGAATCATGAAAGTGGAGCACAGGAACAATTATAGGGTTTTGGTGGCTAATGGCATTTCTTTGCTGTTTAAAACATTTTGTGGGGGGGTAGGATGCAAAAGTAGAGGTACAGAATTACCCAGAAATCATGTAACTGGAGCACAGGAAGAATTATGGGGTATTGGTGGCTGATGGCACTTTTTTGCCGATGAAAAAAAATTTGGGGGTGGGATGGGATGCGAAATTTGAGGCATATCATTATCCACAAATCATGAAAGTGAAGCACAGGACAGAAATAATAACATGGATGAAGCAGAAGTTTTGATTATGGAACATCGAGGAACTGTGCGAAAAATCTACTGTTAAAGTACCTAAGCAGAATAAAAGCACAGTAAAAAAAGAAAACGAAGCAGTGCTACAGGAAAAGCAGAACGGCGTTTCGAAAACTGTCAATTTTCGTCATCCGGTTTTCAAGAATTAAAACATGGCAAACGCCACTAAGTCATCCTATGTTTAAAAGTACAGACGACAGTAATTGAAAAAAAAGATAAAAACTCAAAACTGTGGCCGAGAAACATACAACACCTGACCAGCTCCTTGGGGAAACCAAGTCTAAGGCAAGGTGTATGAAAATCGGGTCACTTGTTTCAATAGGTATAATCCATTTCTTAGAGCTATGGGTGTTGCACTATTTCCTGGAAAAAGTATAGAAGTTAAATGTTTTTTGTCAGGCACCAAGTGGTTATGTACAGGTGGTTTATCCATGTAGATTACAAGCATTTCGAGATTAAAACGCGCTCTAGTTTGTTTTTCTTGACACAAGATTTGAACCTTGTCCAAGGCGGGGGTGTGGCCTGTTGCGAATCGGTCTGATGACGTGCCTGAAGAAAGACAGTGTTGTACTAATGAATTGTATTCGACTTTTAATTTAAAATTTGATTTGTCGGATCGAACTGTGTTTTCTAATCCCCTGTTCGGAACCTATTTGCCGTGTTACATACGTAGAACAATCCATTCAAAAACTGTATAAAACGCATGGCATTCCACAATTCAAACGTTAAATTAAGAATCGAATCTAATTCATTAGTACAACATTGCCATTCTACAGGCACGTCATCAAACCGATTCGCAACAGACCACATCCCCGCCTTGGACAAGATCCAAATCTTGTTTCAAGGAAAACACACTAAAGCTCGTATTAATCTCGAAACGCTTGTAATCCACACGCATAAACCACCTGTGCATAACCACTTGGTGCCTGACAATAAATATTGTAAAGAATATTTTCCTGTAATAAAAACACTTAACCTCGATACTTTTCCAAGGCAACACCCATAGCTCAAAGAAATGTATTATACCTATTGAAACATGTGATCCGAGTTGCATAGACCTAACCTTGCGACTTGGTTTATCAAGGAGTAGATCGGGGTGTGTGTTTCTCAGCCATCGTTTCTGCCTCTGCTGAGAAAAGAAATTGGTGGTTTTTGGTTTTTAATTTTTTTAAATTACTGTTGTCTGTACTTTTAGACATACGATGACTTAGTGACGTTCATGTTTTAATTTTTGAAAAGCTGATAGCGAAAATCGATACTTTTCGAAACGTCGTTCTGCTTTTCCTGTAGCTCTGCTTGGTTTTCTTTTTAATAATTAAAATACCTAGAAACAACGACACTAGGTCAAGAATAAAAATAGCTTCGGCAAGATTTTGAAAGCATTTTGAGGAACTCGAACATCTAAAATAACCTTTGTCTTCACTACCGCATATCCTAATGAAATGATGTAAGAAGTGACCATCTTCCTGTTCTGTTTGTACGATTCGCGTATAATCACAGGCTAAAATGACGTCACATCTCCCTAGTAGCGGTGAATATCCTGCTAAGTACTCTAGAGAACAAAAGTAGGCATGTTTTGTGTATGAAGTGAACCATCTTGCTTCTATGTTTGTACGATTCGCGTGTGCTCAGTGGCTAAGACGACTTCGTACCTCCCAAGTAGCTGCGAATACCCTGTTACGCTGTCTGGAGAACAAAAGTAGAATTTTTGGGCTTTCACTGATGACAGCTAACAGGTAATACAGTTACCCTGGCATCGTAAGTTCAACCTTACGCAAAACAAATTTAGATTAGGCCTTAATTTAGTAATCAATCATAATAATTTCCTAGCCTCAAAAAAGATAAAGGATAACATTAAGGATAAGTGTAAGGATCAGTAAACAATGCCTTCAGTGACAATTAACTACGTGCACAACCATTGTTGTGTATTTATTCGTATACTACTGTTACCTCTGCTAACTAACAAGAATTACTTGCAACAGTTTGAACCCCACTGTGTCCCCTTTTGTTGTTAAAGATAACGCCAAACGATTATTAGTGAAGTCAGTAGCCTTTACTGTAAGGTTTCACCTCACCCTCCCATGTTGAAGCCGGAATGTCGACGCTTGATATCTCTGCCGTCTGCGAAATTTGGTATGTAAGCTTTGTTTGAATTGGTTAACAAGCATACTAAAGTTCATTAAAATCTGCTAAATCAAACTGGAGATCTGAAGCTGAGCTGAAATTATGAACTAAGCTTTTGGCTTCTTGATCTTGTTAGCCCACTCTCTACAGAGCAAACAATTTGTCGTTAAAGGTCGTTCTTAACTCGTTTTACAGGTATTGTGGTCTCTCTATAAGGCCTTTTCTAATTGGCCAAGTGGTTTAGGGGTTAGGGAGCTCTAAATCACCAGATTGATTGTTTTACATTGTTTTAAACATTGTTATTATGCAACAAATTCAATCACCAAACGGCAATTGCAAGGCATAGACCAAAAAAAAAAAAGCTTGTTTCCATACTGATTTGTTCCAACTTGATAAATATACAAAACATTAAAACAAGCTAATCTAAAAAGAAATATACATCAAAGTAAAACAAATTAGAATAAACAAAAGCGAATTTTCGGTTTATTGTGTTCCTCTGCTGTTTTGACGTAGGATCACTTAAACCTAACCTTAAGCATCAAACGAGTTCGTTTTTGTTTTCTATTTAATTAAGGATGTAACGAGCACATTGTTTCCTGCCGAGCCGATACCAAGCTGAGCGCTCAAAAAATCCCTGGTACACCGAGTATAACTGAGCCAATCAGTGATGCCGAGTAGAACCGAGCACCTTTATTAATCACAGGGTGCTGCTAGGAGTACCAGCTTTTTTCACATTTTCTCGCATTCCAACTTTTCATTTTTTTCACGTTTCACATACCCGCTTTTCATTTTTTTCACATACCTGCTTTTCACTTTTCTTACACGCCTACTTTTCATTTTTGTATCAGTGTTTCATCGTTTTCATACACACACCAGTTTCACAACTTTTGAACACATTTTTTTCTCTTCCAGCAACCATTGTAATTTCTCTCTAATTCCTCTCAAGAGAGCGAAAGCGAATTCAGAGCGACTCAGGCAATAAACCAACCTTTTTTTTTTCGTGTTCTAACAACAGACATGCCTACGTAATTCCGGACCCAAAATGAAGAACGATAATTGTTTTCTACTTCAATAGTACATTTTGCCTTACTTTTCACACAACACTCGTGTTTTTTTTTTTTACATTTTCCCCTTTTATTTTACAACTAGCAAATTTTCACATTTTTCACACTGGCAGCATCCCTGTAATCAGCACTCGCCAAATGCCAAGCAGGCTTCTAGATAGAACAATTCTTTTCACTAAAACAGCCTGGCATAGCAGCAACCAAAGGCTTCTATTAGTTTCGCAATACTGTAATTGATGACATATCGACATATCTGGTATGGCCAATTATGCCTGCATTAAACACCATTATCATACCTAGGCAATGAGGTAAGTTACTTTTAAGCTAATACGTTTTAACACTTCACCAATCAAAACAATAAAATTAGTGCTGTTGACACTAAAACTCTGAGGTTTTTCTTGATGAAGGCGTGTTTCTTAACTTTTTTCAGGTTCCAGAGATGTGCGTAGTGGTGTAACAATACTTCCAGTGGTACTTAACCAGCAACCATGTGCACGTTATGCCTAAAAAAGAGCCTTTCGCTATAATGCACTGCTGCAGTTACCAAGCATGATATGAAAGCGTATGTCCGAAAATGCATTAAAAAGATAGTTAATCTGCATGAATTCCATGCAAATTTAGTTAATATATTGAATTCTGTGGTCCTTCAACCTTCGTGCAGCAGGAACCATGCATAGATCACAAGCATCGACAGGAATCTGCCAAAATGAAGCTCGCGTTCAAGGTCCAGTGGTCACAGGATCGCGCACTAAGACTAGACGCAAGCTGCGCTGCTCGGATCGGTTAAATGGACGTAATTCCTCGATATGCCAAGATTGCCGATCATGCTCTGCCCAGCGAGAATCTGCTCGGCAGCTCAGTATCAGTACAGCCTTACTAATTATTGAATGATTGTGCTTCATTGTAATTAGTCGGTTACCTTAAAAGGGCTAAAAGAAAGTGTTTAACACGTTTGCATCCATATTATCTAACATTTGGTTGGGGTTAGGTTTGGGGAGAGAGGACATAGAGGATTAGGTAAACTTGGTATTTCTCTATAAAGAGGAGAAGGTGGTGGAGGGCTGGGGGGTGCAAATTATAATTAAAAAAACAGAAGACAAAGTATAAAAAAGGAAGGTGGAATTGGGGCGCACAGTATAAACATCTCACACAAAAATACAAGAAAGGTAACAGGAGGAGAGGGGAGAAGGGGAAACAGCAAGGGTGGGGAGGAGTGGGAGAACTGGGGAAGGAAAGCAGAAGAGAGCAGGTAGTGAATGGCGAATGGTAAACGGATTTTGTGGGATATTTACGACATAGGAAAGGAAGAGTCTTGCCCTGACTTTCATTTTACAGTATGTACTGCGTAGTTATGGAGCCCACAGTGATCTGGCCGGTTGTGACCTCACATACATACGCTTCTCCACGAATGCAGTGCGGGCTTCCCACAAGTACTTACACGATGGTTAAAAAATGCATATAGCCTCCAACCGTTACGTGATGGAAACCAAGCATGTTCAATTCACTTGCAGCGAAATTATGTCACATACTGCCCTTCAATCATTACGCGATTGAATTTACGCGCAGTTCTAGCTTTATTTTACTTGCATCACACTGCGTACCCATTGCTGTTGGAGAACTGAAAACTGTTTAAACTGTGTGCACGTTTGCAGTGTGACTGCTTAGACAAGTGACTTTCTAGCTGGCAGTGTGCATACCTCAAATGGCATTTTAATTTCTATTATTTCCCTTACTGTTTGAGCACTGTTTAGCAACATGTGTTAAAATATGCATTGCAACTATTTGTAGCACTGGTGGCACTGGTGATGCCACATGACTGCCCCATGCAAGGAATTTGATAGAAAGTTAATTAATTTATTTCTGTGATGGTTTCTGTTCGGTTTGATTTACTGGCACGTTTAGTTGCTAAGGTGTGGGGACAGAGAAAGACATGAGAGTGATAGTTTGCAGAGAAAGTAGTCGTTGCTTTAGAAGGCCTATCAACTAAGACTGCATTGTAACTGTCCCCACGCTTCAACAATTAATCATGCCAGTAAATCAAACCGATAAGAAATCATTACAGAAAACAAATTAATAATTTTTCTACCAAATTACTTAAATGGAGCAGTCATGTGGCACCACCACTGCCACAAATAACGGGGTGCAAGACACACGAGCCAGGATGCTAATAATGAAAATGCTAATAACGGCTCTTGGTGGCACCTATGTACGATGAAGTAGAATTTAATAAAAGAGTCGCACCCAAGTCAAATCGGATATCAAATGATAAATTTCTTGATACAACAGAGGAGAAATACAGGTAAATCTCCGGACCTAGACTGCAAAGATGTTTTATTTAAAAGAAAACAGTATTGAGCTTGAATTAATCTACAGACTATCTACATATAGACTCAGGAACCTTCGGTACAAAAGTATGTTACACTTGAAAGTAACAGTTAATGGTATACACACACCATCTACATCTAGACCCAGCAACCTTAGGTACGTAAGCATGTTACTCCTGGATGTACAGTTTCAGTAACTAGGTTTCAGTTTGTTGCATGACTGCATTCTTTTACTGAGTATGCGCATTGTGACTTAAAAGCCTTTGTACGTTATTCTAGTTAGTGTTAATTTTTCAGCTTGGTAACGGAGTAAAGGACAACGTTGCATTTTTGTGTGCACAATCCTGACTTTGTTTTTTGATTTTCCAATCCACTCCCTACTTAAGGACAATTGTGATGATCTGTGTGAGGGATCGGAAAAATTCTGTCCCCACTTAAGCACAACCTTGATGAGCAATGGCAACAGCGCTGTGTTGTTCGGTATGTTTGAAAGATGATGACGCATGACTTGTCGTAGTACCGGTCATTGGCGCAAGCACCAAGTCAGACGTATAAAAATCAAAGCCTGAATCGTGCGCAAAAAATGCAACGTTGACCTGTACTCCATTACTAAGCAGAAAAATTAAACATAACTAGGGGTACCAGCGCAGATCATCTGCGCATGTGCGAGCAAAATACTATACTGAGCAGCATGAATCGAAAACGTCCTCCTGTTTCCCCACAACTCTCCCACTCCCCCATTGTGTGGGTTGCACCCCTTTCTCGGGCGTCGGCAGTAGTTTGGGGCTAATCACCTGCGCATGCATCAGCGAAATACTATACCATACGGCATGGCATAAAAAGGCCCCCAACACCCCCATGGTCGCCCACACCCCGGGCCCGCCCCCTTGTTGTTTCCCCCCCCCCCCCCCCCAAAGAAAATCCCCCTTGGGGGGATTTGTCCACCCCCCCGTCCCTTGAGGTCCCAAAAGGATAGTTAGAGTGATAATCGAATACGACAAGAGACACTTTATTGTTGTGCGGCTTGCAAAATCAAAATGAATCCAAGACCAGGTCTTTGCAGGCCTTTCCCAGACGTGGGTATTCATAAAAATTTCATTATTTTTGCCTAATTGACAGGAGTCACAAGTTATAACCATTTTTTTCCAGATCGTCAAACTTGTGAATGGGCAAGTGTTATGCTTATGATCCGGCAATACTGCAAGTGTAACTCACTAAAGACCAGAAGACATTAGGTTTCAGGTTTAAATAGACCTACGGCTACAGAAAATAGCTTTCAAGTCTAAAGATAGTTTATTCTTCCTAGAAAAAGAGGATTTAAACTCGTTTTCCAGCCGTAATTTGTATTTTGAAACACCCTGGAACATCCTCAATGGTAAGTTTTCCACCTAGTCACTCACAACAGGCACGGACTCAATAGTTTGCAAGTTCATGACAGTGGCTCCTGTCAGTTTCATTTTCAGCTCTTCTTACGGCAAAAGCATTCATGATAAAAAAAACACAAGCAGTTAATTTGAGCTTGCCTTGGATATATTGAGCTCAAAATTATAGGCATTACATATAGTGCCCAATGCTGACTACGCATAGCCAACATTGCAGAGAACGCAACTTTATTTCCAAATACGCAAAGCAAGCCTTTTAATCCATTTTCAAGGTGAAATGCCGACCATACAAATATTGGTGAAAATTCTCAACCCCAAACACAATTGAAAGTAGCCCCCGATCAAATTGTTCTCAGTTAAGTTTGGTTTGCTCAATGCTCGGGTTGCAAACACATTAGCCTGTTTTCACCGGAACGTATGATGTGTACAAGTCTGGTGCTCAAACCTACATGATAGACATCGCAAACTAATTTGAGCTTCAGGTGGGGGTAATAAAAGAACTTTACTTTGAAAAAATGGTTAATTAGTTTTAGACATGGTCTCTAACAGTTTCGCATCCAGAGCTAGGGGTTTTTAAAACTTAAAACCTTATTCATGGGATTACTGTAGGAAAAACCTACAGTAATGGTTTCAACCCCTAAATAAGACTCTAGAAACCACAATAATGAAACATCAAACATAATTTGGCCTACCATGGGAGTATAGTATATTTGGGGTTTGCAACTGTCTTTCCCATCCATGCAATTGTTTGATGTCAGAATCGAGTTTTTTCCTAGAGTTCCACGCAACTGCGCTTTCTTTGCGCATGCTCTCTTGAGCAAAATGCTGCCAAACTAAAAGTACGGTTTATGTTAACCGATGGAATACCCCTACCTACGTCGTCTATTTTCTACTGCAGAAGAGCGCTCCAGAACGTAAAAACTATTGTATGCAGGTAAGTAGGCTACTTCATCGGTTCCTTTGTATGTTTAATTCTGTAAAATCTTAATAAAGGTTTAGAAATTGAGAAGGGCATTAGGGCTTGTCCTGGTGTTTCGGTTGTGCAAAACCAAACCTTCAGAGCAGCTACTCAGAGGCAGGTCATAAATGACGCCATGTTCGAAGGCGAATTTAATTTTAATTTTGTGCCATGAAGACGTTCACCATGTTTAAAAAAATGTATTATCTCAGCCTCGAGTCAGGTGACTACCGTAATTTGCCTCCATATTTTAAAGCTGAATCTTGTAGCTATTTATAGCCTAATAAATTGAATGCGTACAATTCTTTTTTCTCACTGTTGCTGTTGAACGCAACGACGTGAAGGATGTCACGGTCGCCTTGTTTGTGTAGGGAGATGGAACCTGCTTTGTGCGTCAGTTGAAAACCCCAACTATACTATGCTGCCGTGGGCCTACAGGTTAAATTTTAGAAGTTTTATTACATTTTCTCAAAATAACATGTTATATACTGTCACTGAATTAAAAATTATATAAATAAAAGAAAAACAACAACTGAACCATAATCTGAACACGAACCCATCTTTTGTGGTTCAACTCTCTGATTTTATCCTTGGTTATTGATGCCTCTTACCTCAAGAATAATATTAAACTTGAAACTATCTGAATACGGTGATTCGGATTCAAACCAGTGAATGTACACTTTGTCATTCATTAATATAGCGTTATACGTATGATCACTACCAGTTTATTTCGCACACTGCCTTCAGGAAATAAGTTCTTCTAGAAATTAAGTAAAACTTCTCTACTGTTGCAAAAAAAATTCGTTGTAAGAGTTTACCACGAAACTGACATTCTCCAACGTTAGAGAGTATCAGTTTCAGCCTTTCACTAGTTAGTCGTGAATTTACAAATTACTAACATTTCTTCCTTGTTTAAAAGGATGAACTAGTTATTTAAACTTGTTTATTACGATAATAAGCTTTTTAACTCTCTTAAATGCAAAAAAAAAAACCAATTAAAATCCATTGCACACAGCATTTTATACAATAAAAAGGAAGCATTTGAGATTTAATACAATTTTTGCACGTGTTAGCAAAATGAATTAATTAATGCAATTTAAATAACTTTTGTATTTTCACGTTATAATTTTTGCCCTATTCATCAAATGTATGTTCTTTGTTAAGAAAAACAATCAAAAACTTATATACTAGTACATTTTAAATCAGTTAACAACGGCATCTAGCAACAAGAAAGGTTACTAAATTGGTTAATCTCAAATTCTATCTTGTTATTGAATAAAATTCTGTACACAACGTATTTTAGTTGTTCATTTTGTATTTATGATTACAATAAATGAAAAAACTAGTTCATTTATTGTAATCAACAAGTTTACATAACTTTATCAAGCTATGGCATATCCACCTGTGCTCCTTTTGTCAAAGTGGAAGAATATCCTATGTGCCATCGTGTAGGTAAGTTATCTGCAACTAAATGTAGACTAAACTATAGTAGAGGGTTGAGATGTAAGTACCGTCCAGTGTGCAGAATTAAACATTCCTGTTTATTTAACCTATTTGCTTCAGTTTACATATATTTGTAGATACTGCACATGTCTCATTTTATTTTTATTAACGAACAAAAGTCACCAGAAAAACGCACATTTTCACAACAGAAGACACTCACACTGTCTAGCGAATTTTCGATAGTTTACTACTATCTTCCTCAGGCCTTAACAGTACGAAATCTAACGATCTTTATTTTTATTATAGCAATGAACGGTAACTCACATAGTGTGAAGTCCATGTGTAGCATGCACATAACCCCCGTATTCTCCACCTTTGTCTGTCAATACCATATAAGAAGGACCGGGAGGATTCGGCAAAGCTAGAAAAAATACGGTAGTGGTACTTACCACAACAAATAAATGAACATGGATGATACAATAACAGGCAATGCTGGATTTCCACTGACTTATTTCCCACAATGTAGTAGGTTTCTATCTGTTAGTACAGTACTAAACATGTTAACCTGTGAAATTGTCTGTTTACTAGATGTGAACCTAGTCTGTTTATGTGTGAGTTGTGTCTAAAACTATCTCTTTACTTGTAGGAATTATTCCTTGTGAAATTGACTTTTTAATAGTGTGTAGACCTAATATGTTTTTTATACTCGTGTGAATTTATTTCCTGTAATACTGTGTACGTCTAGTTCATGCAATTATGAAACTAATATGTTTAACTTGTATGCATCGTTCACTGT
>JAHWFP010258859.1:0-32870 GCA_023313725.1 Lithobius niger | reverse complement strand
AGCGACTCCGCTAGTTTCTTTATATTGCTCGAAGTTTCTGCGATGCTGCATCTGGGAGTTGAAAAGGTGACAAGGCGCCTTTAAGACGGACGTTTCACTTGCAACTTGACTCATGGCATTCTTGTGTCATTTGTAATTGTTTTTACTTGCTACTCTTGAAGATGGCTCTGAGATGAGCCGAAACGCCGCGTTGTAATGTATATTTGCGCACATTCCGGCTTTAATTTTGTAACATAACAATAGAATTCGCTTTCCCTGACTTGCTTTGTAAGACTGGACCAGCCCAGACTACTTGCCCCTCCTTATAATGTGGGTCTAGAATTGGACTCGGCGGCCATTCGCTCGTAGGCTGGCAGACTTCTACACTCGGACCGAAACCCACTTGTAATCGCATTATGTAAGTGTTTACCGATTTCGAAGGGAACAAGCCTGCTACTAGAGTGGATTCAATATTGGTTCACTAATGATCAATGATCTTTGCTGCCATGGCAACAGGACTTAGCGTTGTTTATCTAGCGATGCATGAAGTAGATTTGTGTTACTTCGCAACCAATCCATCTGCCAATCATCGGCTTAAAGCCAAAAGTGCCTGACGGTAGAGAAAACAACACCATCGTTGACGTGGTTACCAAATTACAGTCGATGGATTCACAAACACTTAGGCCATATGGACAGCAGGACAGAGCTGGCGGAATGGAGTGATTCGGCTCAGTGCGTGGGCACTGGTGTATCGGTTGTCTTTGACGTACTTGTTTCTACTCAGCTTGAGGTTATGATGTGGTCGTATGGCTGGGAGACTTTGGTGCCGTTAAGTAAGAGGTGTGCGCTGTGAAATATTCTTTGGTGGCGGCAGCGAATCAATGCCACTAAGCCAAACTCGTCCAGAATCGTTCTTCTGGAAACAGTTTGGTACCTTTAATACACAGAAAAACTCAAACTCAACAGATCATTCCAGAAGTTCCTGTTGAGCTAAACTGACGTCACCTTTTGACGCGAATGATGGCTTCCATCCGGCGTTAAGGTGATGCTCCACCGACTGCGTTTTCTCTCCGGCTCCGTCACGGCTGCGTCGTTGTCATGGTAACCATAGCTTGGGGGGAAGAGCAGAGGGCTTGCATTGCGTATCCAGTACGTTTGAAACCGCATGCATCTGTCGTATGCGCTCTTTGCAACATGGCGTCGCCATGTAGTGTTCGGTTCGTCTAGCGAAGTTCGTTGGTATTGTTCCTTGTACGATGCTGCTAGTTAAGTTTAGCACGCCGCTATTAAAAATAAAAGCACAATGACTGAACAATCGTCATTTTGCACATTTACAACAAGCAGCACGTTAAAACTTGCGTTTGGACACTCGCTCGTTTTCTGGCTGAGCGGCGGTCGTGCTTTGTTGACCTTGAGCGTGGACGAAATCAGTAGGGCAGTGTTTTGCGTTTTTGATCCGCAGCAACAAACGGAGCCGTGACGGAGTCGGAGATGCAACGCAATCAATGGGGCCAAGCCTTTAGTCGGTAAACTGGTCAGCCACCTCGTGCGCAGAACGAGGAAGTGCATTGAGAATGACGTCATTTTCCCTTTTTGGAACACACTCCTGAGTTTGTTGAGTTCTGAATGTAGTTCTGGAAGGTACTGATAGTTGACGTAGCAGCGAATAGCACGCTTGACGAACCAAACTTTCTCCAGACAAACGAGTTTGGACTTGTTGACTTGGTGATTTTGAAAGGCAATGTTTCAAAAGGAGGGATTAAGACACACGCTAGTGTTTTGCCCGCCAAGATTCAACGACAACATTAACGTCCGTCCTATCCAATTAAATTATATATTAGAAAACAAAAACGAACTCGTTTGATGTTTAAGGTAAGGTTTTTAACTGATCCGAAGTCCCAGCAAAGGGACACAAATAAACTTTCCTGTAAGGTTTCATATACCGCAGTGTTCCTGTACCGTTTATTCCACGTAAAACCTAGCTGCTGTATTCACATGTTTTTACTTTAGAATACGATAGGTCAGATTGGTGCATTTTACAGCTAAGGCAGTTTGGGTCTTTCAGGCATCTGAGGAAAACCAACAATGCGTCAGAAAAAGGTGACACTTCATTTCATCGAGAGACCTTGGTTGTCTGACAACATAAAAGTCACCATTAGTGACTCAGCTTAACGTTTTCATGTTGAACTAAAGAGAAGAAGTTGTGAGGTTCGTTTCCTGGCTCCAGTAAAATTGAGTTACCACCGTCAGAATGTTATTTTGCCAAATCAACGCTAAAGGATATCAACTTTCCGGAATGCATGTGAAAAAAAAAAAACATCTTCCGCATTTCATTGGGGTGGAACACGTGGAGCTGTTGCAAGCCTGGACTAAATTCAGCACAAATGGTATTATTACGCACCTACTTGTGGGGTTAAAACCTATACAGTCTATTCTTAACATCTGTCGTGTAGTGGGTTATCCGAAACATTAGTTAAGATCAGTCGTTCCGCATTTGGCCGCATGGGGTCACGACTGAAAACGAGACATGGAATCTACGTAATAAAAGCGGTAAAACGGAACTAGAAGAGGAGGAGTTGGAAGAAGAAGAAGCGACGTGAAGGAAATCGTTGTCGATCTCCTGTAACAATTTCTTTGAGCAAGGTAGCAATGAATAAGGTCGAGAACATTTATTCTTTGCACGGTAGAAATGAAAAAGGGGCGGTTGGCAGGATGAATGATATTGTGGTTGTTCTATAACAATAAGTAACAAACGAAATATTACGTCACATTATTTTATGATACGTTATAAAATTGGGGTGCTTCATCAGGTCAGTTATGCTGATGTTTAAGGCATCAGCCTTGTAATGTAAAGGTTGTGAGTTCGAATCCCGTCCAAGCTGCGAAAATGTTATTAGTTTAAGAAAGGTAGGAGGTATAACTTACACTATAGGCAAGTATAACTTAGGTGTTAATGATATACATCACCTTTATATGCGGTCTAACGTGGAGGAAGTAATGGATTTACGTTTTCGAATGAGTAACTTTTTTATTTTGCTCAAAGTAGAAAAAAAAAACCTCTTGCAGGCAAACGCTGAAGGCGGCCACGCTGAGGGAAGTGACGTCACCGACAACTTTCCGCCGCAGGTGCTATTAAGTAAAAACCATAGACTGTACTTAGCTACGGTCGTTAATGCAAGTTCTTAATGCCCTGTGATGCATAATTTCCTGGGAAAACAGTAAATCTACCCCAAAACAAAACTTGTTAAGGATTCCCGCCAAGCTTTTCGGCCGTGTGAAATCGTGATATCAAACGCCAAGCTCTTTCGCCAGGCTAATCCCACCGAGTAATAGTTCAAAAGTTAAATTAAATGTATGAAAATTGCTTACAGCGCAATTTTCAATTATTTCATTTAACGTTTGAAGTATTAGTCGGTGGAATTAGCTTGGCTAAAGAGCTTGGCGTTTGATATCACGACTTTTCACGGCCGAAAAGCTTGGCGGGAATCCTTAACAAGTTTTGTTTTGGGGTAGATAACAGTAATTTTTTGTCCAAATTGATGAAATCCATTTTGAAATGCCAATCTAGTTTTCTGGTCCATTTCTTTTTCTTCTTTTTTTTGGTTTCGTTAGATTTTGAGGACAGCAGTCACCTTTTTTCATTTGATTAGCATTTTTATTAGTATTGCAGTATCTCCTTGCAAACGCATGAATTTCTTTAATTGTCAATTTGGCATTGTTGCATAAAAACAATGTTTAAAACAATGTAAAACAATCAATTTGGACCTTTGGATCTCCCTAACCCCTGAACCACTTGACCAATTAGAAAGGTCCATATGAAAAGGACACATCTCCAGAGCAACACCTGTAAAATGAGCTAAGAACCAGCTTCATTTACCGCATGGAAAAATTTATTTTCGTGATACAAAATAAAAGCGTTAGTAGCAAGAATTAGGCAAACATCAACGTTATTCACGTCTTTTTTTTCAACAAGAAAACCTTAAGCTATGGGTCTAACAGTGACTCTTATGTTGTCAGGCGACCAAAGTCTGCCGATCAAACAAGTTTCAGCCTTTTCTGTCGCATTGTTATTTATCCTCACATGCCTGAAAACAGCCAAACTCCCTTTGCTGTAAAGACACAACGTGTCTAGTGGTCGCCATGCTCATATATACATATTATCTGGATGTTATCATTTTATCTTGGCGGGTGACACACTAGCGTGTGTCTTGATATTTTTAATACTAATGTAATGTTTGCCAAAGAACAGTGAAGCCGGGCATTATGTCAGACGTTAAACAAATTCAGTTTCAAGTAATCCTTGGATAACCCGTAACGAGTACAGGCAGGAAATCAAGGACTTGTACGTGCAAGCAAAAATTCAATAAATGATTTATAGGCTATTTGTTTAAATAGTAAGTTAGAGATTAATACTTGAAGCATGTTTGTATTACCAAATATTGCAATATATTAATTATATTGTTGGAGAATTCATTTAATTTTTGTTCATATCATTCTAATTTTTAATATTTCTCATCCCGATAGGTAGTTTGTTGAAAAGATAGTACATGCCTCTTTTTTTCCGTATGTATTTTCACCCCTACAGTTCAATGAGCCAGTTATTATTGTTTTTTACTGTTCTATGTGTTTTTACTTCATTTTCAAACCTTTATTAGTGTTATGTGAGTATTACTGACTGTTCTACATTAAGAATTTCAAGTTGTTTATGGATCCCAACTGTATTGTTTCTTTTTCCATCTTTAAATAAAGTTTTTAAGGATTTATTGAAAATTTTTTGTATTTGTTGCAGGAGATTTTTTGTAGTTGTACCATAAATAGTAATTCCGTAATTAATGTTTGACATAACTAGTGTCTCAAAAATTTGATTTTTGTTCTTTATACCAGTACTTCTTTTAGGTTGTAAAGTGTGGGAATAGTTCTTTTTATTTTATTTGCTAAGTTGATTTATATGTAATGCGAATTTCTAATTTTCGTCTAATTCGATACCAAGGTATCATGGATTAGATACTTTCTTAACTGGTTGGTTTTGAAGTTGTGGTTCCTTCGTTACAATATTGATAACATGTTGTGATTTCATAACGAATAGGTTGCTTGTGTGATGCAGTGATTGGTAGGATGCAAGTTTTGTCTGTATTTAGAATAAGGTTATTGTCCTAACGATATGCACGCAATTTGTTATGACATTTTGAAGAATTTTTATCATATATTTGCGATCATTATGTATTGATAAACAAAAAATATCATCAGCATAAAACGTAAGTATTGTGTCCAATTTATTTCGGTGAAAATAAATAAGAGGGGACCGAGTATTGATCTTTGTGGTACACCATATGCAATGTCTTTCCAGTCACTGGTTTCGTTTGCTATTTTTACACAGCATTTACAATCTGTTACGTATCTATTTAAAATATTGAGCATTTTTCCTATAATAATAATATAATGATAATAATACTGGTTTGTTGCAAATACAACAGGTCAGGAAAGGCCACAAATGACACTTATACCCTGCCTAAGTACTAGAAGTCTTAAAAAACGAACGTCGCAAGGCAAGGCATTTTTTTTAGGAAATGTGACTGGAGGTCCACTTTCACAAAAGGGCACCACTTTAATATATAAAGGAGCACCATTATGGTAATGGCTCAACTATTAACATAATAAAAAAAAATCAAACTATGAGCAGTGGTGTAAGTGGGGTTTTGTACTGAGGGGGTAACACTAGTCATTTAGCCAATTGTGTGTAGGTAGAAACCAATGACAGCTAGGGGGTCTGGGGGAGTGCTGTGAGTTTCTCCAGTGGGGTCGCATTTTTGCTATTTTCCAGCATTTTCTTGCTTTGTAAAGTGCCATTGAAAACATTTTTACAAAATCAGTTTTGCTGACTGCATTATACGCGTAAAAATACTTTGTAATGTTAAGTCTTTCAGTTTTTCACACTACATACCTATTTTTTTATAAATAAAATATGTCTTCAGGATAGTCAAGGCTTTTTTCAGCTACGCAAAAATTGACACTTTACCGAAATCGAATCAGCCTTCAAAACCAGAAAAATAAAACCCTTTTACAAAAGTTGCCCCTGCCCTCTCTGTGGTCTGTGCACACTACTGGATTTTACCTACCGTGAAGATTTGCTGTGAACTGGATTGAATCTGAATTCATTATCCATATCTCCAAAATGTGTAGTTAGCAAAAAAAAAACATTCCATGAAAGTATTAATGTATTAAACTTGACATTTTATTTCCTTTTTAGGGTGGACCTCCAGTGGGTCCAATTGAGTTTAACAGGAGGTCCACTTTAGGCGGCTGCAGGTCCATTTGGACCTCCAGTTAGCATGTAAGAAAATGCCCTGTCGCAAGGACCTGAGTCGGGCAAGGGATTAATACCATCCAAGAAATTTAGATAGATCAGTTGTTAAAAGACGAGTTTTAAATAAACTCTGGGAAGTGGCCATGACGGTATCGGCTGTGAGTGAATTCCAGATATTCACCACACAATTTGGAAAAAAAAAGTCTTTTCGACAGTGCGTTTTCGACCACTTCACAAAAAAAAAACTGTCATATTTAAAGGTCAACCAAGCCATGCAGCAAGGAGTATGTCAAGCACGGAGTATGTAAGATCAATCGTCAATCTACGCATTTCAAGATATTCCACAGTAACTTTAACAGTTTAATGCAGTCAGCATATAATTTGTGTCGCACACCTGGTTCAACCAGATCCACATCCTTGATGAGATATGGCGACCAAACTTGGCTGGCATACTCCAAAAGAGGCGTGACAAAAACTTTGATAGCACACACTAAAGTCATTCGCTCAATTTTAATTCTAAACCTTTTGTTACATTAAACAGGAACGGGTTACAGGTTCAGAATTTCATCAAAATTGGTCTTACTCAACTTTTTTACAGGACAGAAAGCCAAATAGGCTCGACACGTGTTAAATAAATACGGAGTCCAAAAGCCGAAGTCCAACTGCTCAGCCATACCGACATGTCAGTATGGCTCAGGGGTTGGACTCCGGCCTTTGGCTTCAAAGGTCGTGGGTTCGATTCCTCACTCAGGCAGTCTGACATTTAAGTCCAAAAGGCAACGTATATAGGTTTGCAACCGTATTTATTTAATACTCAACTTTTGTTAAAATGTAAGATGGCGGTGCAAAGTGGTGTCTTTTCCTTGCCTTCTAAACTGTTCATCTGACTGAAGACAAACTTGTTACAGATAATTTTCGAATTAAATATTCTTAAAATGAGGTCGTATTCAGCATAAATGCAGCTTGTTTCTCTCAAATTCGTCATTTTACGAATGGACACAAACCGAAAACTTATTTCTTATAGGGAAGGGGGAGAGAGATGGACTAGCTTGGCTGTTAACAAAACTGATAGCTTATCTCGTTTTTTGTGTATCTTAATTTAAGTCATATCTCATCTGTCAAACTTTTTCGTACCTCATATATCTCATTTATTCTTTTAGATCATTAATCTCTAACTCATGAATCTAATTTATCCCAAAACTATAGTGTATCATTTATCCAATTTCTTGTGCCTCGAATCACGTTCATCTCAAGTATTCTCCTATTTTGTGCATATCACATGCCTCCTGTATTGTGTATCTCATTTAAACACGTGCAACTCGTTTATTTCGTCCAGCTCCTTTACCTCATTTATCTCATTTATCTCATTTCTAGCCTATCTCGATTATCTTAGCTTTCATCTATATCTCACTTAAAGTATTACGTATCATTATTCCCTGATTTCAAATTTGGGTTACATAATTCATCTGAAAACTTGTGTATCTGAATTATCTCAAATTTCGTGTATTATTGTATAGTCGTTTCAGCTCACGTGTTAGCTTTTTATCTCATATCTCGCACATTTCATTTATCTCAAATCTTCCTACAGCGGTTTATCTCGAATTTCTTTAATCATCATTTAGTTTAAATCTATTTTCAAATATAAGTCCGACTATTTTAATTCCATTTCAGTTAAATAGTATATGTAGAAATATGTACATTTCAGGTGTAAAATCTTTGGATAATGATTCCATACAAACATAACAAAGCGTATTACGGACACACACATGACACGCACACAAAATAAACATTTCTTCTAAAAATGAATCTACTATAGATGTAAAAAAAATGATACAAGAAACAAAATTACCTTCTTGGAAAGAAATGTTAAAAGCAACACCATGAGTTTTCCATTCCAAAAACGTATCCATACAATCTGGGAAATGGTAAGACCACTAACAACAATTCTGATAGTGAAATCAGGGTCGAACCGATGTTTGAATTATTTTCTTCAAGTATTAAATGTTGCCCTAATTTTAGTAGCAAAATTATTAGTGGTCGCATCTTAACTTTTGTCAAGTCTACATGGGGCCCCGGCGGTAGTTGCAGCTGCTGTAAATCGCCTAATAACAGCCCTGGCGAATTTACGGCCGACCTCCCCCACCCCCCTCCCTCCAAATGCTTTAAGGTCAGAAATCGTGAAATAACCCAGTTATAGCTCCTCCCACCTTTTAAATAGTAATTTTTCTGTTAAAAATTGACTAAAAGCCCATTACATTTAAGGAAATCACTTAGCAAAATTAACTAAAAGCTTCATGCATAAAGCAAACTAAATAAACTAAATTCGTGAATATATGAGAATAAAGGCACTGCATTAACCCAGTTCACGCACGGGGATCGCATAAACGCCGACTTTTCCGCGTTGAAATTAGGCCTAAACACCATCCCTGGACAGAAGTAGGATTCGTTCGAAAAATGAATTTAACTTTTTTAGGCCTACCCCTTTTTTAATCGAATTATTTTTAAGAGTCCATGGACGTTTAATAGGCTATTTACGGCAAGGAAATCATTATTAGAGGTGTTAGTAGCCCCAACTACCGCCAGGGTCCTGTGTATGGTTGGTAGAGATACGATGCCATATCTAGTTCACTTTCTCATCTATGGTCTTACTTTTCTCAACTTGCACAGATACTTTTTGGAATGGAAAACCCATCGTCTTGACTCTTAACATTTTCATTGACTTCACTGCCGGCCAGCTAAGGCCGTCAGACGCATGAGCTCCTCACAGTCAATACAGCTATCTCAATCGGCTGCGAGTCGAAATCGAAAAGTGACATCTGTCGGCATTAATTTCTGAGCGATCCAGCAAAACAATGGCGATTTCCGTGTCGTGTTTTGGTGATGCAGTAATTAAATTGTTATATCGGACGTAAGTAACGTATTCTTACCGCAATTCTTGTGTTTAGTTATTGTGTAAGTGATCCAAAAGTCAAACATGCATGCATGTCAAAATGGATGTAATTGCCCTTTAAACCTTGGAGCAATTCACTTAGTTGCGGGAGGAGCATACGGAAAGCAACGCTCGGCAAGAGTGAGCACGAGTTTGCAGGGCAAATGGGAAGAAACGCGTGTTGTTACGGTGGCTCATTAGGACAAACACCACATTTTTTTTTACATACACAAAACTTTCATGAAACCAGAACTTCGAAGATCCAACATCCTAGGACAATGTATGGTAAACTGCACCCGCGCCAGTGGCCATCTTGTTCCGGTTTCGTAAAAGAGTTGTGTGTGTTAAAAAAAAAAAGTGTTTGAGTGGTAAGTGTCCCAATGAGCCACCGTACGTTACGAACACGCAGCTTAAAAATGGCCGGCAAACAACAATAAAGAGAACGAGAGAGACCGAATTTCGTGAAGGTGCATTGTGCTAGCTAACATATGCCGTCTGTGGTTTGTCAAAACACCACAAATTGTTTTGGCAGTTTGCTACAGCGCAGTTTTTATTTCCCGGCATCTTTCAACTCCAATGTGGGCCGGCTTAAGCTACGATTTCTAGCGGCATGTTGTCTGTGCTTCTGTGGTCCTTTTCAAGCAGTGACCACTATTTGCGCTAGTAACCCTTTGGTGACGTTCACACCGCGACGATATGAACGACCGCTAAGTTACAACCGACAGTAGCCATGACAACCAGCCCCTCAGGCAGTCATACGCAGTCGTTCACTGTCGATCGTAGTAAACGCAACTTTTCATTTTTTAGTGTTGACGACTGATGTCACCCACCGACAGACCAATGGTTGACAAGCCGCTACGAACACGATCGGCGAAATGCAAGATGGTGGCGGAGAACACTTCGAAGCTTCGATTAATACTCGTTGCTTGCACGTACATCGCTGCAACGAGATAATTATAGAGAACAGCTAAAACATTGTGCTGTAGTCAATGGCGGTATGCTTTATTAAATAAAACGTAGAATCACAGTATGATTGGTCGTTCAGGCACAACGTCACCATGTAGCCCAGTTTTGAAAAGTACGCGTTCTAGCTCTACTCATCCTGCAGCGTTGATTGGTCCGTTGTTGGTTGTTCATTGGTCGGTCGTGCTGGCGTGACAGGGTCTAATTTTTAGTGCTGTGGGTCGCAGCCGTTCCTTGCTTTTGTCGTTCGTTTGTCGTGGTGGTGTGAACGAGCTAAAAGAGTTACTAACTCCTGATCAAACTGATCCTGAAATGAAGGACACAGTGTTAAACAATTTTACGTATGACAAGTTTATTTACTTTATTTTGTACAAGTGGAAAAAAAAAACTTTCTAGGCCATGAATTTAACACACTCAGAATACGCAAGGCCTTCACTAAAATAAACCTATTATCTGGTAAATTTGGTTTAATTACAGCAATTGATATACGATTGAGATATGCTACTTAGAAGTTCTTAATACGGGTTGTTGGAATTTGTTTAAGTCATCTACTTATGTTATTAAGAAGGCTGAACGGATACTAGTAATGGATTAGTCGCCCGGTAGTTGCGATTTTGGTATCGGCAACTTTTCACTAAAATGCTCATAACTCGGGAACCGTTAGAGATATAAATATGCAGTTTGCGGCATGTTGCTGGGGATATTACCGGGTTATGTCTCTAGCTACCTTTTAGCTGTAGGTAAACAATTTGAATTGTTATTGTCATTTTTTATTTGAATAAAACTACGCTAAGTTACAAGGTTCTTAAAAGACTGGGGACTACATTTTGAATAACGGTGCTCGTATCGGTATCGAGCAGAATGGGATCGATAAAGCTAGTATCGTGCAGCCTTCTGTATTAGTAAATCCGCATATATACAAAGGGAAAAAAATCAAATTTAAGGCACAGAGTTAGATCCATTTCACCATAAATAAAATAAACGAATAAATAAATAAATAAAATTACATAACGTCCTCAAAACGGACACTTAATGCAACACGTTAGTAGTATCGGTGTACTCCCAATACAATATATTCAGTATTTTAAATTATATAAATTCGTAATTGTATAATCACCAGACAGCAAACGTTGTCATACAGCAAGCGTCGTAGATCTTCTCACACGTAAGTCTATATATATATAAATCTTCAAATTCAAACTGAATTAATGTAAATTAATATTTTGTGGTATCTATATACAAGGCACATAAGTGTGAGTAAAAAAAAAGTATCTTCGCCCACCCCTCGTCGTTAAGGGGCTAAAAGAGTTAATTGAAATCACTATGATTTAACAAAAACATACATAATTCAAAAGTAGAAAATTATTAACGGTATAAAGCATATATACAAAGCATGTCGTCCTCACACCACTGCCAGTTGGGTTCAAAAGTGCTCATGGTAATTTCAATTCCAAATTATGAATTTTGTAAGAGACGACAGGTAATAGAAAACATTCTAATCGCATACGGCTAACAAATTGTCCATAACGATCGCACACCAATTTGTCTTTGGAACAATGTTAGGCCATATGTAAAAAAAAAAAAATCAGTAAGTGTGTGCATGTGTTATAGGTGCTTTTCTTAATAATGTAAGTCAAAGACACAGAATAACCAACATTTTGTTTAAGAATGTTTTGTTTTTTTCAATTTTTCGTGTTGGACTCAAGTCATAAAATAAATACGAACAAATGTTGAAAAGTATATCTGTATTATCACTCAGCACTATTTACTTAACTCGTTTAAAGATTTCACCAAGATAAATGCTACGAAAGTGTTAATATCCTTCTCAAACATTAATACGTAATTTGATGGTCTGTACTAAGCACACTAACACTATGGTTTTTATCTATGATTTTTCGGCGATGTCGTTTAGCCAAGTAGAATACACCAATCTGACCTAGAGTGTTTTTAATTTAAAAAATGTAAAAACCATATGAATACAGTAGTAAGGCTTCACGTGGACGAAACAGTGCAAGAACACTGCAGAACATGAAACCTTACAGGAAGGTTTATTCGTGTTCCTTTGCTGTTTCGGCTTGGGATCAGTTAAACCTTACCTTAGACATTAATCTAGTTCGATTTTGTTTTCCATTATAGTATGCGCCCTTCCTTATTCTGTGCACATGTCATTCCATAATTCCATAATTCAATACATTCGCTTTAAGTCATTGTTTGTTGGCTTAATACTCAACTAAATTAAGTCTAATATCATGGCCTCGCTTCTGTCAGTCAATACAAAAATTCAACAATTTAACAATACGCAACCAGATGCAGCTATAAAGAAATACACGTAAATATATTTCACTTAGGATAGTTCACGCAGCTTCGTTTCTCTTGATTTACAGAAATACACGTAATTCTCCATGCAGCAGCTAGTTTCTTTCATAACAAGAAAACAACAAGTGTTACCCATGCGCCACTCCAACTGGCGTCGTGAAGTGTGCGATGCGTATACAAATACTTTGAATCCAATATTCCACGTGGAGCGTCACACGACACAGTCGCAAATTAGCTCCACACTTTCACCATTTTCACATTTACTAATTCATTGTTCATTCGGTCATCAAGTCATCTAATTCCATCTCTAATTCATCGTTGGTGTAATCACTGAGATGAACAGTGAACTTTTTCTGCGCTTTCAGTTGATCTCGGCATTCCTGAGTCAGGGGGTTGTTGGAAAAGTTCACTTCTTGCAAAGACGTCATGTGACACAGCTGGTTCACATTAATTTCTGAAAAGACAAACAGAATGTTGAGAAAGATGCATATTCTTAGGGTTTAAGGTGCTTACACTCGTCTATTACGAAAAGAACAATTAATATCCGTTGTTTACTATATGGCATGACATATATGGTTTTTTATTAAAAATTTTTCACGGAAAACATTTTTCTTTATCGGAATTTAATTTTCATTGTCAGTTGGCGAACTTGTAAGAATCAAAACTTCTGTGGAGGCAGTAAACAGGGTTCTCGCTAACGAAAAGTAAATCTGTATTAAAGGGAATGTGGAGAATAAGAAGTGTGTTGCGAGTTAATGGAAACTGATTTACCGTGAATGAAAAAATAATTCTCAATTAAGGAAAAATCATTTTTTCGTCAACGGAAAAGTAAGGTTCGAAATGAGAAATGGGCGATTGACCAGAGATGGCGCTGGTGGTCATTGAGTTAGACAAACAAAATTCTAGTTTCGATAATGCAAAATTCTGGTTTCGATAATGGAAAATTCTAGTTTCGATAACAGAAATTCTGGTTTCGATAATAGAAAATTCTAGTTTTGATAATAGAAAATTCTAGTTTCGATAATGGAACTATTCTGGTTTTGATAATGGAATATTCTAGTTTCTATAATGGAAAAATTCTAGTTTCAATAATGGAGAATTCTAGTTTCGATAATGGAGAATCATTTTCCGTTAACGAAAATGATTTTGATGTTATTGGATAATATTTTTTTGTTTCCCTTTGACACGGTATTTTAAGAAATTTATTTTATATTATCGGAATTTCCATTAACAACAAGTGAATATCCACGAAGGGCAATTATGATTACTTGCCGATAATGAAAAATGTTTTGTGGATAATGAAAAACGTTTTCATTATCGCAATTTAATTTTCCTTATTGACCACGTGATTCCGTTAACGAATATTCAGGCCGATAATGGAAATTAAAATGCGATAAAGAAAAATGTTTAATAAAAAATCTGAGGGCATGTCGTAGTACACAGCAATTTACACAATAAAAAGAAAGTATTTTAGAGTTATCAATTTTAGTACCACTTCTTGCCACTAGATGCCGTCGGTATCAAAGTCCGTTAACCTAACTGATGTTTAAATAACTCCTGAAGTTTTCAGATGCTATATTTTTTCCTTTTTTTGCTTCTTTTTTTGTGTGTTTGTTCTTTTTAAGGAACAAATTTAAAATCTAAGTTAAATATCAGTTAACATATAAGTTAAATCAGTTAAGACCCTTTGTAATAACAACATCTAGTGGCCAGAAACGATACTAAAATTGGTAAACCGTCAATCGTTTGTTTCGTTTTCATTTGCTGAAACCCCAAACCCGGATTTGGGTAGTCATCGGCCCCAGGCACACACGTTTTTAAAGCACACATATCCTTTGTGCCGTTTATTATCAACGAAAGCGATATAGGTTTGTGGATGGCAAAGTAATCACAGATTTCAATATTGTCTCTCGTGAATACACTGCAACAAATTTTACATCGCAATAAAATTTGTCGGCGGCAGCTTTTTTTTCCACAGAACTTTCAACTACGGCAACCACCAACACTTTCGCTGTCACGTAAAAACATCTCAACCAACGAGCGAGATGTAAGCAACAGCACGAAGTCAGCATTGGGGCTTAAGTTTGATGAATTTGATGGCTAATTAATTGTTCTGTGAAAAAAAAGCCTGCCTGTTTGGAGATCGCCATTCACGTTTTTACTAGATCCTGCATTTCGTTAAGAGAAGTGATTTTCAGTGTGTTCAGTGACTTTCAGTGATTTTCAGTAACCTTCAGTGTTTACAGCGACCTTTAGTGTTTTGAGTGACTTCAGTTGACGAGTTCTCTTTATTTACTCATCCCTCTGTCTCGTCTCGATCAGTCTCATGTAGGTTTCAAGAATATGAGAAAAAAACGAAATATAGATCTTACAATAGTGAGGCTTTTATTTCATGGCAAACACTTTAAAACAAACATTTATCCGTAATGAGATGGCGTGAGAAAGAATTAATTCTGTCAAGAGTAGGCTAATTAAACACCTAAGCACTTTCTTGACTTGTACCCTATATAGGTAGCTTTGTACGTATGAAAATTACGCCAACCCAATATAGAGGTAAAAAATGAAAATAAATTGTTTCACTACGTAACGAATTTCAAGAGCAAGTACATTTTTTCTACCCATTTAACTTGGGAATCTATCTGTGATTTAAAAAAGAAACCACGTTGTATAATAAATAAATAAATAATAATAATATAAAAATCACCACAGTTACTATGGTAGGACAACGGAAGGGCTGGGAAACCCTGACCAGACCGAGGCTAATTAAAATAAAAGGTGGAGGTTAAGGACATAAAAGTCCTAGGAAAAGGTACAAAAACTATGTGATCAAAAATAGTGGACGCTTTAAGAATGGCTCCAGATTCTCATCTCTTAGTTGACGATGGAAACCCTGCACTGTGGGTTTGGTCACAGTAGTCACACTAAGTGAATTCCACACATTCTCCACACATACCGAAATGAAGTGCCGGCAGCAGTCTTAGCGTGATTCCTGTGCCACCAACTTCCAATCACGACCCTGTGTTCGTACTGGGCCAGATGACAAATCAAAAAGACGGGGGGGGGTGCAAGAAAAACACGCTATCCCTAAATGGCCGGCCATTGTTCATAAATGTTTTACGTCTGGGTGTATCCACACGTTCACCTGGGCCTTCAAAGTCTTCGTGAGACCCTTGCTCGAATACGCGACCCCAGTCGGGTCGCCACATCTGCTGGGTGATATTGACCTAGTGGAATTGGTCCAAAGAAAATTCACTACGCGCCTAAATGCTATGCATGACCTGCCTTATGGTGAGAGGCTTTCACGGACCGGCCTTGAGTCACTCGAACTTAGGTGCCTTAAATTTGATCTCTTACCTGCATGTAAAATACTTCATGGTCTGTTAAATGTCGATCTAACATTTTTTTAGCCTGTCTCAGTCCATATGTCTACGTGCGGTCACAGTTGGAAACTTGCGGTACAGCTGGCAAAAACATGTCTCAGAAAACATTTTTTTGTTGTACGGGTGTATGAAATGCACTCTAACCATTGACGGTTGACCAGCCCAGGACACAGAGATTTATAGTGTCCGTGGCCTATCTTGAGTTCGCCCCAGAACGACATAGATAATCAATTGTATGTTTTTGGTAGCAGAGTGCCTTGTTGATATCCGAGATGGTTACAAAAACAATGGCGGCCGTCGATTAATGCCGCCCCCTCCAGGAAAACGTAGCCGCTCATAAAATACCTGCAGGACTCAAGATACCCCGCGTACACAATCAGCGTTTGTTGGACAGGGAAAATCTTCACCTTTTCCTCAAACGGAGTTATTGATTGTGGAAACAGTAATCAACCACTTTTATTGGCTCATATGCAGAATCTATTTTTATCACCGGCCTGGTATAAATGGCTCAACACCCCTCCAATACCTCCTGTGGGAACACACCACTTATTATATTATATTAAATAGTAGTAGTGCGTTTAAGATCTTAAAAGTTAACGTTAAATGGTATCTTCCGTAGTTAAACTTGAAGTACACTTTGGCTAGAACCTTCGAAGCAGGACTTGAAAACTTCAAATAGATTTGATAATAGAGTGCATAACAAAAGACGTGCACTTGTGACCTCGTGGGTGGAAAGGGGTAAGCGTCCTTTGATGACTACCCTCTTTTAACACTAATGATGTGTCAGGCGGACAAGAACCTTTCAACACCACGTTGCTACAATTTCCTCCACATTTGTGAACATCAAAGAGCAGTGCCGAACAGTCTGGCAAAAGCGTTTGTCACCAACCCTGGTTGGAACACCTCCTAAATTAGATTATTGCACCACCACGCTCAAGAGGTTGTTGCTTGGTCCGTCTGTCCGCTAGTCTGTTTTGTTGCGCAAGGGCCAAACACAGCACGTTTACTACCACGTGACTCTGGACCAAATCCAAGAACTATGGTGCAATCCCACTTACGACATCTGCTTCGAGTTTGCTTTCGTCGACCTTTTTTTTAAAACGTTTCCTGAAACATCAGGAAGATTTCGCAAGCAAGAAGATGGAACGACCACGCAAATAAAAGAAAATGGGAAAAAAGGAAGAAACTGAAAGACACAGCCAAGGCAAATTTCCTCCTCTACCACCACAACTTCTCATCATTGCCAATCAGAAGGAGTAATAAGTGTAAAGCAAATACAACGCGTGTGTAGTTGCAAACGGTGCTTTCGATACGGACACGGCAGTTAGTTATGTTGTGATTCTAGTAAACTCGCCATTGAATCAGAAGGAGTAGAATACTGTTTTCCCATTGGATTAATCACAAATAATCCCTCAGATTTTGTTAATTGATTCCTTCTTGGGGTAGTTTTAGTTTGTGAATAATAATAATAATAATAATAATAATAATAATAATAATGTGAAATGATTATCACATTAAACGAAACGAAAGGGCCACAAAGTATCTACTAACTCCGAGCCTAAATTAAATTTCAACACAGTGATACAGCTGGTAGACTGAAGTCTACAAAATATAAACAACACAATTCATGAACAAGAAAAAGATGAAATTGGTCATGCAGTAATTAGCGCCATATAATGAAACTGGAAAGGTCTGTTTTTTATTCTTTTTCTTAAACGTCGAGAAGTGGATAAACCACGTCAGATTGAAGGGCATTCCATACATTCACCACCCTATGAGAGAAAAGTACTTCCAACAGTCCCTACGAACCAGATAAACAGTCAACTTAAGACTTTTTCTCATCTTCAATATACTAAAAAAGTGTTTTTATAGCGCTGTTCCGTATAGAGAGATTCTTCATAAAGAGGGATTTCCACCACATAAGCAGTAGGCGGAAGGTAATAATTAAAATGATTCAATACATGCAGAAATTCATTATTCAGGGGTTTATTACGTGGAAGGTCTACCGTGAGTTGATTTCGCCTTACATACCTGTGATATGGTTATGCTCAGCGTTTAGGTAGGTGAGCTGAGGCATTTTGAAGATAACAGTTGGTAAAGAGTCGAAATGGTTGTGTGAGATGTTCAACCTCTTCATGTCCGTTAAGTCTGATAATTCGTCTGGAAGTGAACTGAGCTGGTTACTGGAAACGTTGAGATCTACAAAAGAAAAGTTTAATGGATCAGTTAACATGTCGAAGAATAAAAAATATTTCTGGTTTAGGCCAAGCAGAAGGAGTAATAAGGGTAAAGTAAATGTAACGTGTGTGCAGTTGTAAACGGTGCTTTGGATACGGACACGACAGTTAGTTACGTCGTGATTCTAGTAATCTCGCCATTGAATCTGAAGGAGTGGAATACTTTTTTCCCATTGGATTAATCGCAAATAAGAACATAAGGATGGATCCCAAAACCATTTTCATTCGTGGTTTATATTTCCAATTTCAGCTAAGTATCGCCTGCACAAAACACAATTCAGTTGTCATCACAATTAAGCCGGTAGTCATCATGGCTGAGCGGTGAGAGAGCTCAGCCTAGTTGCTGAAGGTTTGCGGATCAGGTCGAACTCCTGGAAAGGTAACCTTGGCAAAGTCTCCACCAGGTTGCCAGCCAGGGTAGCGTGAGAGGTTACCATTCTCCTTCAGCAGCTATGGGAACTTATTCTGGCCAATTCTGTACAATTTTCGGCCCCTACGATGTTCGGAGGTTTCCGGTTCAAATCGCCGGGTTTTCCCCTCCCATTACCAGATATTTCTTCTCTTAAAAAAAGGCTGGTAATGTTCAAAATTGAGCCGGTTCAGCCACACGAGCATTAAATTGCTTTGGTTGACTTAAGGCTCAAAGAAATTAATTAAAAAAAAAATTATTTATCATGACAGAATTTTTACGTCACTACTAACATTGAGTAATCACCTTTCTTAAAGTAATTTTCAATCATGATCACTGCACTTTTCGTGCCAACTTAACTACTACCATTATTAAGATATGAACAACCTCAGATCAGCATCAATCCTAACAGTAACTAACGAATAATAAACTTTTTTTTGTAAATACAATGCAACGTTTTTTTAAATAAATGTAACTTATTGTCGAATAAACAATTTGGTTCAGGAATGGTAGAAGACCAATAATACATAAAGGCAAGAATTTCTAGGGTTGGAGAGTAGAATTTGTGACTGAGACCCATACTGAAACGTCTTAGATACGTTCACATTAGTTCAGTCTTAGTTTATAGAGGGCGCCACGTGTTTTAAGTGGAAATTTCTACTCAGTTTTTAGCCTAAAATTAAACTAAAGTAAACGAAACGAGCTTATATTTAATTATTATTTAGCCTAGCTTAGTTGTAATTTAGTTTACTTTAGATTTGGGCTGAAAAATGAACAACAATTACCAGATAGAACACGTGGCGTCCTCTGAAAACTCGAACTGAACTAATGGGGACGAATATAACGTGTTTCAATAGGGACTTTTTAGAGTTACAAATTCTCCTCCCAAACCCTATAAATTCTTGATAAAGGCCATAGTGATGATAAGCATAATGGACTCATGATGCGTAATTTTAATCGGTATTGAAGATTTTTGATACCATTGGTCATAATACTTCATTCCAGAAGTGCAATAAGCTTGGCATTAGAGATTGAATGACAAATAAATGAAAACGCTGAAAACACCCGCTCGCTTACACCACTTTTTATGAAACAGAAGTAACGCCCAACTTTCATTTTTCAAACTTAGTGCTAAGATCACAGCCTAACAAATGTGTTGTTAATGTACTCATGTACGTCAGGAATGTGTTATTGTTGTCATCTGGGCTGTGCAGTAAGTGTCACTTTGATTTAGTGAACTAATTTGTTTTTGTTCAGTTTATGGCCTCTCTTGCCATCGTGAAGCTTAATATAGCGGCTAAATTAATCAGCCCAATGGCGGAGAGCCATGGCCTTAGGACTTCAAAGAACATCATAAACATTTTAAATTCAGGGACTTTTCTGTTGGCGGATAAAAATTATTTTAGAACAAGGACTGAGAAGACAGAGAGGAATTTCCTAAACTAATAGGATATACCAGTACACGATCCGAGCCGATCACGCCGCGTCCACAAACAGTGACGTCACACTTGTTAGGAACGGACTCGTTGGTGAACATGAGCGCTATGTTCACCATCATGCTTGTATTGTCAAGGGCGTTATCAGGCAGTTAAGCTAAGCTATCCACATCGCTCACTTCGCTCACTCAAGTGACGTCGACCAATGTTTCATGCAGTTTCTTTGATCACCAGAGAATCACAAAATCAATGTGCTGATAATCTATAGCAAAGCTATTGCAATTGTTGCTCACAATTCGTTTCTTACATTCCTTAGCACGTCTACATTTCATCGACACATTTCAAAATATACGATTGGTTTGGTTGCTTGCTTACCTGTATGCCTACATCACTGGAAGTAATGCGAAGGTGAGAATAACGCCAAATGAAGATTGAGCGAGCAAAGCGAGAAGAACGGGATGAAAAAGGTTCCTACACGCCAAAATCGCTCCATCCACGTCTCTTGCCTCTGAAACGCGAATATTCCAGCCATTTGAAACTTACAGGTCTGCTTTTCCATGCAACCAACCAGCTGAAGCCAACCAATTTGTGCATCGTACCCGGCTTCGCCCGAGGATTTGTTTGACCCGTGGTTGTTTCCCAGTATTTGCTCGGTGCTGCCTGATCGTTCACTGCAACAGTCAATTTTTGTTTGTGTAACACTCCCCCTTTCCGCCAATCCTCTCCCTCCCCTCTCCCCTCTTCCTTTTATCCCGTCCTCTCCAAGCTAATGCGTAATCGTATGCTTAATGGTAACAGCTCACTTTGCCCCCCCCCCCCCACTCCCAGTCTTTCGCTGTGGCTTAAGCGATACGTACCGTGTGAAAAAGAAGTGTGCATGACGTCATGTAATATATACTTGCCCTTGAGTTTACCACGTTGTTTAGTTAGAAGGAGAATTGTTAGAGCAAATTGTTAGTCGAGGCAACAATGTGCCAATTTCAACTTCTTTTCAGGACAACAACGTCCCAGTTTCAACTTCAAGCCAAAGAATTGACACACTCGCGCACGTTTTCATTGTTCCCCTTCCGGGGGTCGTTGCGGTTACTTCATTCTGCTATGAGACTTTGTTTATAATGTAAGATTTTGCTGCTATTTCGTACGATGCAAAAAATGTCGTCCTTTTACGGCTTTTTTTTTGCCCCAATTTCTGATTACTTTGCCCGATTGAACTTTGTTATTATGACCAGTTTACAGGGCAATTTTTTGCGCTGTTAGTAAAAAAAAAAATAAAATACCCACGTTACAGCGATGAAAATAGGCATCAGAAGTGTAATATAATTATTTTTTATTCAGCGCTACTCGGAACTTTGTAGGTGCTTTAGATTTAGAGGAGCAAAGGTACAAACACACACACCATTACATCGTACGGTTTTAATGATGTGGACGAGTCACATCGCTCGTTCCACTCACTCCATTGGCGTCGTCTCGCTTCACTCGAGTAGATATCTTCTTGGCATTCGTATATACTAACAGGCGAAATTTGCCACACACCAAAACAAAGCGATTCGAAAATTCAGCAGTTTGGTATCCACAGACTTTTACGGCTCATATTTAGAAACACACGTACATGTACTTCAATCTGACACGCAAATTCCAGATTGCAAGTCAGATTTAAAACTAAATAAAGCTATTTAGAGTTATTTAAAGCTAAATAAACGCCGACTTTCGTCTTCTTCGGCTTTGGGTATACACGTTACGCAGTTGGAAAGAAGATAACTTTTATTGTCTTTGCTTTATTGTCCTCACCTTTTCATGTAAGCTTAATTGTGGGCTTTTTAAGGAATTCCTTATACTGACCTTCCTTACAGTGAACGGCTTCACCGGTTTAAACTCCACACACTTCGTGAGAGGTACGACTGGGGCGACCTTATTCTTACGTATCAACTCCTTTCTAATTTCTTTGACTTCGGCTTTTTCCCCCATGTTTTACCGAAAGCATGTCATATTGACCCTAATGTACATACAGCTAGTTTATCGTTTCAGTGCTCTTTTGATTTTAAATTTTGCACCCGAGTTGATCGTTCATTGAAAAACGAGGCAGAAAGAGTAAAAACTACTAATAAAAAAAATCGAATTATATGAGGGAACCGGAATGAATATTCGACAGTTTTTAACCATTCAATCGTCAACTAATAGTGAGTCAGGGCCAGATTAAGGGAAGTGCTTTGGACGCTGAAGCACCAGGCTGCAGCCCCAAAAAAAAAGGGCTTTATTGTATATCTTGGTTTATCTTGAGTCCTGCAGTATTTTATGAGTGGCTACGTTTTCCTGGAGGGGGCGGCATTAATCGGCGGCCGCCATTGTTTTTGTAACCATCTCGGATATTAACAAGGCACTCTGCTACCAGAAACATACAATTGATTATCTGTGTCGTTCTGGGGCGAACTCAAGAGGGGCCGCGGACACTATAGGGCATGGCTCACCATCACGAGAAAAAATAAAAATAGGCTAAATAAAATATTTTATATTAAAAAATTTACTTTAACTAAAAAGTTGTATAACAAAAAATGTCATTTATAAAAAAAAAAAAAAAAAATTGTTTTTCTCCTTTTTCGAGACTGGCGGGAGGGAGGCCCAATAAAACTTAAGCACCAGGCCTTTACGAGGCTTAATGCGGCGCTGAGTGAATTCATGGACACTGTCGTGTTAAAATGACAGTATTGTAACCATTCTTTCTGATAATATTAATACTACTTTGATTTGATTTGATTTCTAGTTTGGGTTCGGCTTCCTAAAGTAAAAACAAAGGGTTTAACGAGCGTTTAACCACTCCTGGTCATCTGCCCGAAGCCCTAAGGCCCTATGTCTGCGACGGCCAGATTCCCAGGCAGTCACCCACCCAAGTATCAATCCAGCCCAATGCTGCTTAACTTCGGGGATCTGACGAGAACCGGCGCTTCCAGGACTGCAAGGCCGCAAAGTAAAAACACAACAACAACAATTGATTTGATTCGTATTGTTCCCTTACCTGTAATATTGTTGAATTTGAAGACAAATTTAGGCGATAGCTTGCGAATGACATTGAATGATAAGTTGCACCACAGAACGATGGTATTGCGCATCAAGTGATAGACGCCATCAGGAACGTGCATAAGTTGGCATTCGGATAAATCTGGAATTAAAATCCATATGAAAATGGTTAAGGCGTGTTGTTGTTAACAAGACAACTATCAGTAATTATATAGAATTGCTACTTTTCACGCTATCGACGTAATCCGCCTACTTGTCGAATCGTTTCGTTGTTACGGTTCAGAACATCATATCGAAAACCTGCGCAAATGTTTATTAATTTTTAAAAAGAATTATTGAAACATGTTAAAACGCTACTCGCAGCTATAACGAGGCAGACGCCATACTGCGAGATAAGAGCACAACAAGAAAACCTGATTTCGACCAGAACACTAGTAAACCGAAATTATCTCTGGCAGGACAAGTTTTTGGTTGCAGTTTATGATATTATATGTCTAGCCGCAGCGAGCGCGGTAGCACGAGCGAGGCACGCAATTTGTAAAAACTTGTCATCATTTTCGCGAACAGCCACCTTGATTTCCCCAAAAAATATGTGTTTTCGATTTTTTTCCCGAAAAATCTGGGAATTAGGGTAAATCAAGGTCGCTGTTCACGAAAATGACAGTCTAGTCCTTTTATTTTTTTCCAAATTACGTGCCTCTCTCGCTGCGGCTAAACATATAAAATCAGAAACCGTAACCAAAAACTTGGCCGGCCAGAAATAATTTCCGTTTACTAATGTTCAGGTCGAAAATCAGGTTTTCTAGTTGCGCACTCGTCTCGCAGTATGACGTCGGCCCTCACTATGGCTGTGAGTAGCGTTTTAAAATGTTTTAATAATTTTTTTTTAAATAAATTAGCGTTTGCGCACGTTTTCGTTATGATTTTCTAGACCATAACGATGAAACGATTAGACAGGTAGGTGAATTGAAGTCGCTGGTATGAAAAGGAGCTATTTTATATAATTAGCCAATAATCAATTCAAAGTAAATAGTAATTGTAGACAAGTGGCAAGAAAATTACGTTGCAACCGTGTGTTTATTTGCTTGGAAGTGCTTTAACAGAACGAGAGTATGGTGTGCAATTAACATTAAATTTCCGTTACACAGACGGAACTGACATAATGGGCAATGCGCAATACTGACACTGTCTTTACACCATACCCGTGTTTTGCTAGAGCGCTCTATGAAAAAGAAACACGCACCACGGGTGTTTACACAACGATAGCACAAATGGATTAAAGTGAATGGAAACAGATGCTAAAAATAAAAAGAAATAATAAGAATAATAAAAATACACTACATCAATCCAATAGTCAAACACGACGTGTCGGCCGGCAATATAATAACACACAGCCGTTTCGTGGCTGTACAATTGGACATCGGGAAGGGTATAAATCAAATTTGCTACTGAATTTCACTACTTCTTTATTGAATTTGACAAAATTTCCTGACGCTATGCACAAATCAGATCAAAGAACGAACGATGCGTTGGCTGTGGAGGAATAGCGAGGACCCTCCTTTTCGACAAAATAAAAACTTCCGGTGCAACTGACTCTTCGATTTATGGCGTCACGAATACTGGTCGGTTGGAAAAGCAGACTCGTCACTCCCTAAAACGGATTAACCTTTTGGGTGGAAAGCTCCTAATAACCCTCCCCCCTCCCTCAACCCCTCGTAATTATTATATGCATCCTACACCCTCCGCCAATCAGAACCTCGTTGAAATTCGTTGCCGAGAATTTGTTCAACCACCAGTTGCGTTTTCCTTCGAGCAGTATTTGTTACGTCACACGAAGGCATCCCCTCCCCCTCCCCTATCAGAACGCATTTTGGGCCTTATCTTACATACATATAGTGGTCATTGTGGCTGAGCTGTGAGAGAGCTCAGCCTGGTAGCTGGAATTTTGTGGACCTGGTCGAATCCCGGGAAAGAGGACCTTGGCAAAGTTCCCGCCAGGACTGCCGGCCAGGGTAGCGTGAGAGGCTACCATGCTCCTTCAGTGGCTATGGGATCTATTCTGGCCAATTCTGGACAATCTTTCGGCCCCTACGATGATCGGAGGTTTCCCGGATCGAACCCCAGGTTGGCACCTCCCTTTACCAGATATTTCTTCTTCTCTAAAAGTCTGGTAATATTCAGCCTTCGGCTGACTAAAGGCTCCAAAGAAATTAATTTTTTTTAAATAAATAAAATAAAATAAAATATATCATTTTTATTTTTGGCGTTATTTTCGTATTTCATTCTTATAACTGTCGTACTCGGAGGCCTTGAAAGGACCTCTTGTTGATTAAAAATACCGTACCAAGGGTTCCTGAGTTCCCACGAATTATTCGCAGAAGTTATCCGTGGTTTTAATACGGCAAAGAATTTAATATGAAGTGTGCACAACAAATGGCTTCATGACAAGAATACAACACTTCGAAGATAGAAGTAATGCTTTTGCAGCATTATTCTACCTGTATCAGTGAGTATGTCTTTTTCAGTGAGTCTTTGCCTGTGAGTCTTTCAGTGAGTCACCCCTGTTCCCCGTACACTCGGTGATCAGTCAGTCCGGTGAATGCAAGTACATGTACGTTAAAGTTCCCCGTGTTTAACAACCATGTCAGTACTCCAGTGGTCGTAGCATCAGATGAATGCGGTGAAAACCAATCTCGACGAAATAATCGCGTTTCGTCATGTGGCCAGGAATCAAACCGGCAATTTCTATAACATTTCGACTGCTTCAACCGATCAGCTACTACGACATTTTCCAGAGTGGCATAAACCGGCGTTTTACACTGGTTGCAATCCGGTTTTCATTGCAATCCCTGGACACTCCCTGGTTGTTTGTTCATTCACCTTCTCACTGCAGTTTCGTTTACTTTCACTCATTCTCATAGTTTTATAGCGCCGCTTCATGTTACTATTAGCTTCCCCAACCTGTACGGAGTTTTCCAGATGTCAATGTCTGTCCTAACTTTAGCAGGCTACCAACGATAACCCCTGTTTGCCGCTTCATTGGATGAGCGGCTTCTCTGCAGCACATTGATGCCCCCGTCGCAGCCGACCGCTTCAGGCTAGTCGGGTTTGACGTATACGTTTTGAGACGCTCCCAGTTGAAGTGATGGCGCCGGAAAGGCGAAGAGGATGAGCCTACGAGGTAAATCCAACCGAAAATTCGCGGACTTTTACAAGCGATAATTGACACGAGCACGAGGCGACACAGGGGCCTTCTCTTCCCGAAAATGTCAGGGGTGACTAAATTCAGGTTTGGGGTCGGGACTTCTGGTACATGTGATATTCGTGTCAATATCAGGTCGGATATATTATACGTATATTCACTCTTCCCTTGTTCTTTTGTTCAGTGAGCGCGGTGCGCCGCAGGGCAATGGAGCTTATCATTATGTGCAAATGTCCGTTTGTTTGCCTCCACGATAATTTTTAACCTGTTGGCCGATTCATATTATATTTTCCACATACATTCTACGCCCTATTGTAGATTTTGGTTTGTAAATCTGTTAAATTGGGCAAGGGGTATCGATGAACTGGACAATCAAAGGTCACAAGTATTCTGCTGGAATAAATCCCACAATAGTTATAATAGTTTTTCAGGAAAATTAACCGACGATTACAAGACATGACACGTAAAATGACACATGTCTAGTAGTAGCAAATAATTAAATTTATTTCACTCCAAAGCATTTCATGAGATACATTGGCAACGAAATTACAGGAGTGGAAATCTGTGTTGCAGAGTAAACTCGTGTGCAACACAGAACCATCGAGGAAAACAACTGTAATACAACTTTTTCAATCTCCGTTTTCAATCGCAGGTTAGTTTGTTTGTTTATAACATGGAAGTAATTCTCCAATGGTTATAACAATAAAATAAAACAAGCTGGGGGGGGGGAGGAGGCAGCCGACTACCTAGTCGCAACTGGTCTTCTGTACACTTCCGCCACTGTTACGGCGCACACAACTCTATCACCCATTGTAACAGTAATCTCTATTGTATTGTATAATCTAAAAGTATTAACCAACACAATTGCAGGTTAAAAATGTGTTAGCTTTTAGGCCTAATTTTTACCTGGCCGTTTTAATTTCGTAAGAAGCAGGTAACGGAGAATTGGGTTCAAGCCTTCACGTTGCCGTGACAACGAGGTATCTTTAAACTATTACACGCAGGCATGTTAAATGCAACACGACGCGTGTTAAAGTGCGACGATCAAATGCTATTATTTCATTGAGTTATGTCGCAAAAGCCCTTTAATTATAAGGAAGCAACGATTTTTAATGTCCACTTAACTACCGTACTGTTGAAAAAGATGGGATGATAGGATGGTCTGATCCAGGAAGTGTTGTCAAAAGTGTTGACGCGCAATCGGCCGTTTTTTTGACTCTCACTTAAACAAACGTTCCATGCTATAAGCAAAAACCAGTGAGCGAGCTTTTGAGAACCACTCAATTTACTTTTAGTGACCTTATTGTAATAAAGGTAAGGTTAATACTGCCGACATACGAATGAACGGGAGAGTCCGGTTCTCCACCCAGGTAAGGGAAGGTGAGCTCGTGTTAAAATAACCTGAGCACGTTCATCCATTCGCAGTAAACCCATTCTACCAAAGAGTTGGACTCTACCCTTCGTTTAAGACTCAGTACCACCAGCTACGGTTCCTAAGGCAACAGAAGTAATAACGCTGGATTGGCTATCAGGCTTACTGGCTGATTATGCGGGACAACGTAACCTAGCCCCGAGGGGTTCGACAAAAGACAAACAAGACTACTTTGCAAGATTTACACTGATTTGTAGAAGATTTAAAGACTTACATGTCGATTTGCTGAGACTTAAAGATTTACAAGAGATTTAAATGGTTTACGCCAGATTTACGTGATTTAGAAGATTGAGATGAATTATAGTGTCCGCGGCCTACCTTGAGTTCTCCGCAGAACAAACACAGATAATCGATTGCACGTTTTCAGTAGCAGAGTGCCTTGTTGATATCCAAGAGGGTTACAAAAACAATGGCGGCCATCGATTAAAGCCACCCCATCCAGGAAGACGTAGCCGCTCACAAAATATTTGCAGGACTCAAGATACACCGAGCACACAATACACAATATTTACAGATTTACAAGATATGCACAAGATTTGCAACGGATTTATAAATCTAAATCTTGGGTGTACGAGATTTCTAGCTTTGTCGAAACCCTCCCCTAGCCCACAGATAATTCGCCAGCGACCATTTTCTGCGTGAATCGTTTTCCGCTACGATATATTTTCGCAGCGAAGAAGAATCATTCAATCATGGATCCCTGGGCAATGATTAAAAACGAAAGCAATATGTGTAGGTGAATGCCCCAAGCTTTACCAAGAGCAGGCTCAATTACGGGGCGCTTTGCTTTTATCATTATAGTAATTGGAAACCCATTGCCAGTATATCGATCCACTTAACCGGGCATCCAACTTCGATGATGACATGTTTTTCCACTCCACCCAACTCTTATGTTCGACTTTCTCTTGTGTAAACGAAATGAACCGTATTAACGTTTCAGAAATTGACTATTAGTTCGGAATTTTCCGGACTTATTTATGTCTGAGCGGGGGAAAAGGGGGGGGGGGGGGGGGGCCAAGGAATTGAAAATGTTACCTCCAAATTTTTGACGCCCCCAACCCCTCCTCCCTGCCAACACCGTGAAAAAAAAGACCCCTCCTCCACTGCAGAACGTAAACTTTTCTTATGTCTTTTTCGTATTAAGTATAGATGATTTCCTTTGGACTGATTAAAAAATAGCATTTTGCATCGACAGGTTGCCAATTGTGTGGAAAACCGTCGAGCCAAGACTTAAACAGGGTTCAGACAATTTTTTAATTCTCAATATCCCTGACATTTCCAGTTTTCCAGGTGCATCCAACGGCAATTTCCAGGTGTTTATAAGATGTTTAGTTAAGGAAACAGGCTGTATAGGTAATGTCTTTATTAATATTTGTACGAAAATAATCCTACATGCCAGAAAATAGCTGTTTAGAGACCAGTCCAGAGGGAAATAAAGACATTTTCAACATAAATATTGGTACTAGCCTAATATTTATTTTGTTGAAGTTATGTCTAAAATACTTGATCATAATTAAAGAACAAATTAAAACATTTGCTACTAGCCTAGGATTTTGTTTATGATCTTCTAATAAAATGGAACTTTCAGATCATAAACAAAGGCATTTTTCAAATTTCCCCGCCTTTTCCCTGATTTTAATAAAAATTCGTGTTTTTTCTGAAATTTTCCTGTAATTTTGGATCTATTTTCATTTCTCCTGAGGTTCCCAGGTTCTCCATGTTTTCCAGGTTTTGTCTGAACCCTGTTAAAGTATGTTCTGGAAAACATTCAGGGAAGTGTTCTGTAAACCTCCTTTGGCCCGAAATTCATGAGTGATGACGACAGAATATATTTTGATGTATGGGATACATACTGGTACTACTAAGGCAGTGCGAGTCAGCATGTCCATGCCACTCATTCACACCATCAACATGAAATGTACCACATGGTGAAAAAATATTTTAGAAAGTGGTTTTAAAGCACTATGTACAGACAGGAGGGCGCTAGAAATAACGTCAAATTCTTATAAATATTCACATGATTGATGGGGTTGGGGGGGGGGTCTAGGGGCCCCACCCGAGAATCTACGGCGTTTTTTTCTTTTAGAAGTGTTGACTGCTATGAAAGTATCATTTTTGAGGTCCAAAGATGACTTTTTCTCCAGTTTGGTCAGTACTTGTGTTTTGTTCCCTCATCTAGACGGGCCAATAATATTAATGTACCCCTGCCCTCGAGAAGGTCCAAAAAACACGTGACCCCTCCCCGAATTTCCACCCACCACCCCCACCCCACTCGGAGATACATAATGACCTTAAATGTAATAACAAGGCAGAAAGCCAAATGGGATCGACAACCGATCAGTAAACACAGATCCTGGCCGAGTGATAGGGATTAGTGATAGGGATAAGATTGCGGTTCAAAAGTGGAAGGATTTACGCTAATACGTCGTCGAACCAAAATTGTAATACACTTGCCTAAAACATGATAAAGTGTGATCGTGAAATACAAAACCCAACCTGCTAAATTTCTCCGGTTGTCAAAGAAACATGGACGGACATCTTACGCGGCTTAAATAGATTGTTGAATTAGACTGAATAATTAATGTCAACTTCTTGCTAACCCGCCTAGGTAACTAACTTGTCTAAGGATGGCGTGCACCTATTGCACAACCGTGGGTATTTTCCATTATCGGATTGCAAAAGAGCTAATCATAAGCCCTTTCTCATTAGGCATTGCTCTCTCTGACTATGCTAATAGTCCTCGCACCGCTTACGTTAATAATGTAAATTAGATTGTTAAATACAATTTATACAGTTAATTAAATAAATAAATACAATTTATTTATTTGGAAAAAAAAAATACTTTCGGTTTCATGAGATGTCAAATACAGAAAAAAAATTGACTTCGTACTTACCTTACCACTATATGTACCGAAGCCCAACTGTTTTAACTCTGTTTTAATGAAACGATGTAAATTTCCATTTTAGAAACACTCGAAGTCGCGTAAATTCTATTCACGTAGGTGCTAGCCGTTTAAGCCTATTTTCGTTTTGAGTTTGACTTGGGTAAAAAATACCAGAGCAAACTGACGGATGACACAAAGTTGAATGTTTGAACAAAAGTTCAAAAATGGCACAAAACCAAACCACAACAAAAGACCAAAATTTCTAAATAGGAAAACAAAACGATGCAGCAAATTCTCACTAAAGATAACGCTGGTAGACCACAACACACTAGAAGTAGCACTTCGACAAGAAATTGATGAATAGCCATTTTTGTAACGTGTTGTATAAAAATAAATACTTGCGAACTAATACACAGAAAAATTAGAAAAGTACAAATTCCTGCAATTAAAAGTTTACAAAAAGTGTACTTTTTTATCTAAATATAAAAAAATATTGAAAAATTCCAAAGTTTGTAGGCTGTTTGATAAACAGAAATAAAACTAATAATTTATTTTTTCAGGTGTCTGGGATTGTTGCAAATAGGAAATAAATACTTTCGGTTTATTTATGTCGGTATTCATGGGTCAACATTTTTATGATGGTGAACCTAAAACTAAAAACTAAGCAAGTGGACCAAAATATAGGTAAACGTAAAATGTAACGCTAATATTAACGAAATTATTTAAGTGCTTAGCAACGAATGCAAATTATGGCTTGTAGGTCGTTACTTTAAGTTTATAGCTAATCTTTGCAATGACAAAAACATTTTTGTCGAAACTGCGTTTGGCAATTAGAATCAGTTATTTTCAGTGAGTTATTATTGTTATTACATGTAATACGAAAAAAAGAAAACTGGAAGGTTACGGAATTTACAACGCTTTCAACAGCTGAAGTCAGCTCACGGCAGAAAGGGAAAAAATTGGATTTCTAGGTGTAACGAACACGACTAGAGAACAATTTAAAGGAAGAACTTTAAAAAAAAAAAAAGAGTGCCATGGGGTGAAGGGGGTTATTACGTCATTTAAAAAAAATCATCGTAATCGAAATCGGTAGCGTTTCCTTTATTTTATAATTTAAGGTTTTATTTTGAAATTAGCCCAAAAACCGAAAAATCGTTTATTTGGGGTAAACACTAAAAAGGTGGCATTCCGAACAAGCAGACATGCTAATTTTTCAAGGTCACTCAACTGTGGAAATTGTTGTTATTAACATTTCCTGCATTTTTTGAAGTGCGTTCACTTTAGTCGGTGACGACTTTGTAACGACTTTGTCCGTCCATCAGTGGTCGTCAAGCGGACTTCGAAAAATACAACAAATTAAAACATCGTTGCTCCCTCATAGCTAATAGGTTTACTCGACGTAACGCTGTGAAATAATAACATTTGATCGTCCCATTTAACCACTACAGGAAGACACGCAACCGTAAAAGAACAAAAAGATTTCGTTAACGACACACATCAGATCCTGGACACCACGTTGCATGAACCTGTCCATCCCCCCCCCCCACCACCTGGGCTTATGCCCCTTTGACTTTAGCTGAAGATAAATGAAACTACAGCAAGAAAATAAACAAACATCGATTGTAGTGTCCCAGGACTGCAGTTAAAAACCGGTGAGTGTTCTCGTCCAGACGAACTAAATTTCACGTGGTCGGAAATCGAACCCTGGTCTTCCGATCATTTCGAATGCAAACGTCATTTCTCTTCATTTCTATACGTAGGCATTTCGCATACAGTCGGTGGCCCGTTCTCTGGCGTTAATACTTGTGACTAACGTAAAAAGCTTACTAGATCAGTTTGCAGTGATGAGGATAGTCATGTGGCTGGATTCGATTCTCGATCATATCACGATATATCATTTTTTTTAGCTGCACTCCCCCAGGCGCTACGACGGGTGTTAGTAAAGTTGCTGTTGAGAGATTAACTATGGACCTCACGTACTGAAGCTTTGCCGCTCCAACGAAGTTGCTCTCATGACGTCATTTGTGACGCCTCCCAAGGCGAACGTCATTATGATGTCATTTTGTAACAACCCATTGTGATGATTATATCCGAAACACCGGTTCTCGTCAGATCCCCGAAGTTAATAAGCAGCATTGGGCTGGATTGATACTTGGGTGGGTGACCGCCTGGGAATCTGCCTGTTGCAGACATAGTGCCTTGCTTCGGGCAGATGACCAGGAGTGGTTAACGCTCGTTAAACCCTTTAGAATCCTTTTTTTTTGCATATCCGATCTATTGTTGTAACAATAAATGGTATACAAATTGTCTGTAATTCATGTACGTACGGTATTCAATGTAATATCTCGAGCTCGCTTGGTCTTCAGCCCTGTGCTCATAACAATGA
>JAHWFP010258858.1:0-17310 GCA_023313725.1 Lithobius niger | reverse complement strand
AATGTGATGGACGAACTGTGAGAAATAATTACAATTAGTTTGCGTCGAAATAATCAGCACATGATTTTGTGATGCTCTTAGAATCAAAGAAATTACTGGAAGCATGGATTGACGCGCACGTAGCTCTCGGATGGCAAGACTGTTGGAATGATTTATGGTTATCATTTGTTTATGCAGTGAAGTCTTACGAAAAATGCGTACTGCACTCTGACCATTTGCTTGATCGTTTTAGACATGGAATGTCTGTCAGCAGCACAAGAGTTGCGGCACGAAAGCTCCTCGAGCGTAGCCAGGCAACACGAAATGAGCGAGCGAAGCGAGCCACTCCGCTGGTAAACGTTATTGAGGTTAGCACCGTTTTGTCTGAAGATGATGATAACGTAAGGGTTATCTCTCACAGTTCTTTTGGGTATTCTAGAATATGTCTGGCACAGATAAAAAAAATATCCACTTCTGCGTGGCACCCGTACATGAAATGTCGTTTTATTCTGTCGTGGTTTTCAAGCATGAAGTCGTCCAAAAGCTATAACTGTCTTGCCAGGTCCGAGATCTTCGGGGGGGGGGGGGGGGAATTTGTTCGTTGTTAGAGCAAAAAGTGGCTGCACTGGGAAAATTTCCTCGATGCTGTTCTCAACTACACGTGTTGACTTGGAAAAGTGATTTGCAGTTCTTGTGTACTCTATAGTAATTTAGCCAGTCTACATTACACTGAAAATTGAGCAAAATGTTGGTTTTTCCGCAGCCAGCCAGTCCACAGATGATGCATTCCGCATAATTCGACGATTGAATAATGATATCGGCTATATTATAATTTAACACTTTCATAGCGATCCCCCAGTTTATTAAACTAAATAATACCCTGGTATACAAGTAGTGTAATAGGGTACACTCCTCACACGGAAGTGACGTCACAGGTGATAATGACATCATAACCCCCCACTTATGACGTCACTTCCGGTCCAAGATGGCGGCGCCCATAGGAGGTCGATCCAAGATGGCCGAGCCCCAAAATGGCATCTAGAGCCCCCCAGTGTCGTCACAACCCTCACTTGTGACGTCACAGGGCGTAATGACGTCACAACCCTCATTTATGACGTAAGCAAGACTGTAGGTGGAGCCCTCGAGGTGAAGCGAATGATATCAACTCACATTCCACAGCCAACATGTCTGAAGATCTGTTCACTCCATCAGGTCGAGAAAGCACCTTTGCCAGATGATGGGAGCACGAGGATAGTCTGGAACCACGTAAAATGGCCGAGGCTGGTTTTTTTCAGGTGTGGAGACAGTGTAGACTGAATGTTTGGCTCCTCAGATACAGTGATGTGTGTTTATTGTGAGACGCGAATTTCTCACTGGGAAGCCAACCAATACCCACTGAAGGAACACAAAGATAAATATAAATACTGTTTATTCTTAAAACAGCTCCCAACAGGTAATGATTTCCTCGAAACTAGAGAGAAAGATATCATGTTCCCCCAAGGCAGTGACGAATGTGATTGTTCAGCACATACACCACGAGATCGTTCGGAAAGACCATTGCAAGCAAAAAGGACACAGATTAGACCTTAATGTGTATGTGTGTGTGTCAGGAACAGTTAAAGAAGGAGTGACGTAACGTAAGTGTTGCATACCTGAAGCGACCTCACTACCAAGAACAACAACAACAACAATGACTGGAAGTTTGAAGTTAAAACACTACCTGGAGGTTATTACCCTACTGTAATAGTGATCGACACGGGACTGTTGTTATTCAATAATCTCCAAAATGTGTACGTGGACTGTACCAAAACAAAAAAAAAGAAAAGACTACTTTATCACAAGAGGAAGACAATACCGACTGTTTACGCCACCATTACGTGTCGGATGACTTAATATTATCAACGATGTGTGATGATATCGACATATTTGTGAAGGTTACTAAATATCTTGATATAGATAAGCAATGTACAGTACCGCTCAAAAGTAAATGGACAAACACAACAATAGATGTTCTGCTCCAGCCTGCTGCTGTAAAGAGTACGAGTATTTCCATTGTTCCAAGAAATAGCGATAGGAGAGAGCAATCTGTACCAAAATTAGCAGTATGTTAACAACGCATAAAAGGAGTATACTATACAAGTGTTCTATCTACCAACGTTCGACGTTTGACACACCACGAAGTGCTGGTGCCAGACAACTGACGAAGCCCAACGAAATTTAATACAGCAACTCAACCGAAATGGTCACTGAACAAGTTGGCTGTAATTTTCGCACTGTGCCGACGATTGTTCGAAGTGCTAAAAGTGAACTAGGATTATTTATGAATGCAATTTAATTCTGAATTCAATTAAATTTCACTTCAATTGTGTTTCACTTGTTCTTGTTTAATGAGACTTCAAAGCAACATCCGGCCTGCCTTATGACCTTCCGCCTGCCTTATAACAGCCACGCGCCGATCGCATCCACGTATTTACCATAGCCAAGGTCAACTCAGACAGTAGCTTCATTCCTCGCAGCGAAGAACGCAGCTACTGTCTCAGTTGGCATTACGCCTAATAGACAAGCCAGCGTGAACGCATTAATTGTGTCGTCAAAAAACCGGAATGATTCTTGTATTTTAAAATCACAATTTATAATTTTCTAGACTAGTGTCTTATAATTTTGTTTCGGCGATCTATTGGAATAATTAATTTTAATTTTACTGCATTGGTCTTTTAGATGTTTGATCTAATAGTAATTACTAGCAAACGATTAAAATTAGTACTGCGCACACACAGATAAAACTTCCAGTTCATTGTAGGCGCGCAAAGGATCATATACGTCCTAGAAGAACGTGAATAAAGTTCCCCAATATTCAACAGAAAATCTCCCAGGTCGCGCGGCTTGGCCGCTGTGTGCGTGGGGGCCCAACCGGTATGTAAATAGACCTGTGGGGCCGTATTTGATCAGGATCGAGAAAAATGGCACTGGGAGGTATATCCCTAACTGGAATAAGAGTGTCACTGTCTTGAAGATTGCTGTAATTCAAAACTTTAATTAAAGAAAAATCTATTTAATTAGGAAACATAAGCTTTAAATAATTATAGCTTGGGTGATCACGGTTCCGACCACAAACTTGGTGGCAGTCATTTTGGCTATGATAGCACTACTTTCTATGGCGAAAACTTGATCGTTCCCTTTGCTTTCAGTCTACACTGGTTATTAGTTCAAAAGTTAAATGAAAAACTTGACCATTGCTACCAAAGGTTACATTTTTCCTGTAGCGTCTGAAATATTAATTAGTGGAATTGATTTTGGAAATTTTTTAGTCGGTTGATATCATTTCTTTGAACCATTCTTTAATGGGTTACCCTTTCACCAGCCCTATTTTTTTGATATGCTATCACTTTTGTTTCAGTAGAATAAATAAGTGAATATTAGGCCGTTTAAAAAAATTATTTCTCTAGCCTTGGTGCGGATAGACGGTTTTTTAGTCTTCCGTGCAGTCTTCTGTACAGTTTTCAGTGCAGTCTTTTGAAAGCGGCTGAGACGACTATAACAACGACCTTGTATGTCTGTCCGTCCGTCACTTTTCAACTATGGAACGGAACAGATGACAATATGTTTTCACCGTTTGTCTTTTCGTCCATAAATTAGTTAAAAACACGGCAAGTTAAAACAGCTAATAGGAATCTCGACGTAACTCTATGAAATAGCATTTGATCGTCGCATTTAACCCCTACGGGAAGACACGCAACCGTAAAAACAAAAGAATTTTGTAAACGACACACAGTAGCGTCATTTATAACAATGTCGACACCGTGTTGCATGGACGAATAGGCCTACTCTCGAACTAAATTCTCCTTTAGCAGCTACTTACGAAATTAAAACGGCAGGTAACGAATTAGGCCTCAAGGCAGAAAATTAGGCATTAAATCACGTTGCCACGGCAACGCCAAATCTCTGCACCATGTTGCATGAATGCATAAGTCTACTCTCGAACCCAATTCTCCGTTAGCTGCTACTTATTACATTTAAATGGCAGCTAAAAATTAGGCCTAAAAGCTGACAAGTACGCCTAAAATCTATAAAACTAGGCCTAAAAGCAATCACATTTTTGACCTGCAATTGTGTTTTTAGATTAGCCTATAATTATAATAGAGATCGCTGTCCCAGTGAGATATAGAGGTGCGCGCCTCAATATTATCGAAAATGACGAAGTGTACAGAAGACCGGTGACGGTTAGGTAGTCTCTGCAGCCGCTTGTTTTATTTTATTATTTATTCCATTCTCACGCCTTTAAAAGACCCTCGAAGTTTTATAGAATCTAAATGCTGTGCCACATTTTTCTGTAAAATGTCCAGTTGTTTGCCTTCTTGAGCAAATGTGCTGTTCTAATACGCTTTTTTTGGGAACATTAAAATAATGTATTGGAATATCAAATTGGGCCATTTTTTGGAGAAGTTATGAAAAAAAAAAACAAGTATCGGTGTCGATGCTGCATTTCTGAATAAAAAAATTAAAAGGTTCTGCGAAGGGGGGGGGGTAGGAAGGTTACTTCATGCGGCGGGACTTGAGATACAACTATTTTTTAAACGGCCTTATTTTAATTAAATACACTGCACGGTGGAAACTGGCTTGGATAACTATAAAATCGAATGAACCAATTGTTACTACTTCCTTTAAACGAAACAACTACAAACGAGTGTGAAATTCAGTTCAAATTCATTTTCTGATGTTTGACAATTTTTCCCGATGTAATGCAAAAATGAGGCTTCGTTTTGGGTTCAACAATAAACTTAGAAAGTATTGGCGCTCCATACCAGCACAGTTGATTACCGAACGTTGGCTCCAGTTTTTCTTTCTATTGTTGCAAGCGCGTGAACATAGCAACAAAGGTTTGTCCATTTACTTTTAAGCGGTACTGTACACCACCGTTAAAAAAAACGCTTTTTTTCGTTTTGTCGAGGTCTGTTTCTAGGCTGATTATTGTTTCAGTTAGAATTGTTGCAAACGTTGCTATTGTTGCCGCATCATTCGATCGATTTGATTTATTTGATTTGTTTATTGAGCTGTAGAGGTCTACATACCTATGCACCCATGCTAACCTAACTAATACTATCTTAACCTAAACCGGAACACCTGGTAAACAGAAAACAAGAGAACACGGAGCATGGGGAACACTGGGATAAACACAAAAATACTGTTATCACCCCTTATTTATAACCATAACTGCACCACAACTACAGGTACACCTATATTACCTCTGTGACCAGCAGTTCCTGCTAACTACTAACAGCATAAGTAACCACCCTGTAGTAACGGAGGGGAGCAAGCAGGCCAAAGCTGGGATAAGTCAAGAAACAGTTTCCCTGAACCTTCCAGTTATTTTACAGAAAGCGAGAGCCTTACAGATGATAAGCTTGTCACAGGGGACGTGTGGGGGAACTCCCAGAAGCACAGGCAAGGAGTCACAACAGGTAGCGACCACAAAGTGGTGGTGCGAAGCCAACGGGGGCACTTAAACAGAAAATGAAAAACAGTTTCATCAGATTCACCACAGTCGCAACAAGGTGTCCTAGCCCACCCTAGCTGGAAAAGATGAGCACGCAGTTGAACATGCCCTGTGCGGAGTCTCGATAACATTCCTGCTTCTCTACGTGATAAGGCGTCCAGATGTTTCGGTGAGGAGAGTGTCGGGTGAATGCTGAAGAGGGAACGGGCAGAGGTGCCAGTGACCCACCTCTCGTTCCACTCTCTAATGCTGTTATGCATAACGACTGGCTGGATATCTTTTGGGCCAACCAGAAAATCAACAGTGGGGTTCACCTAGGAGGCCCCTCTCTTAGCCAGATCGTCAGCCAACTCATTACCAAAGATATCGCAGTGGGCCTTAACCCACTCATACACCCAGGTAGCCAGCCTGGTGGGCCAGAAACAGTTTCCAGCCAATCTCAGTGACAATTGGGTAGGAGATATCCATGGATGCAAAACACCCACGAAGAAACCCCATACCTGCAAGGAAGTCAGTAAAAATTGTCACTTTTGGAAGCTGTAAATCAAGGCTAATATCCAGGGCCACAGAAATCGCCACAAGTTCTCACACAAACGCCGAGGGTACTGCTGAAAGCCGGTAACTACGTTCAATCCGTAACTCAGGGACGCAGATCCCAACACCCTCTGATGCCTCATCAATGGCGAAGGAGGGATCACAATAAACCGAAACGAACCCAAGGTCCCGTCTGCACCTGGGGTAACTACATAGTGCTCGACTCACAATTTCACACCATAGCCACGGTGTGGGGGGGGAGCGACAAAAGAAGGGCTAGGAAGACGAGCCAAATGCGTTGCGACAAGAAAGGAGGCTCCGATTCCCGGGGAACCAAGTAAGTTTCGGGCGCGCTGCGACATGAAGTCCCAGATAATCACTGCTAACGGGTCAGTGGTGCTTTGCCAGGGCACGAATACAGATCCGAGTAAGCAGCATCTTCGCCCTGACCTCAACTGGGGCATCCCCTGACTCCACTAATAGAGCAAGAATAGGGGCTGACGGCAAGCAGCCAGTCACCACTCTCAAGCAACCGTTCAGTGACACCTGGATATCCTTCAAAGCTCTGGTGGAAGTGAGCAAAAGTGGAATGTGAAAATCGGCGCATGCTCGAATGTACGCCTTATACAGCTCATTCACAGTGGCTCTCTTTGCTATCGTTCTGATGCACGCAACCAACTTCAAAATGTTGAGCCGGGTGGAGATCGAGCTCTTGACGACATTAACATCGTGCACCCAGTCGAGACACGGGTCCAGCCAAAAACCGAGGTACCTGACTTTATCTTTAGCAACAATAGAAATACCGTCCACTAAGATAGACCCCGTAGTCTTGGTGCCACGGTGGAAAATCATAAGCTCTGTTTTATTACTGGAAAGGGACAAACCGCGGGCCACCAAGTCACTCCCCGTACGCCACACAGCAACATCGTCCGCGTAGGCGACCACATTGCCAGTAGCACTCAGGGTAACAAGTACTGAATTGATGGCTACCGCAAATAACACAGGGCTGAGGCTGCTTCCCTGAGGAAGCCCCCTATCAGTGGCCAGCACTTTGGACCAGGAACCGTTAACTCTCGTTGCAAATTGCCGGTGACCAAGAAGCGCTAACGCCGCTATCCTAAGCTTAGCCGCGACACCAAGGCTAGTCATAGAGTGATCCAACCAAGCAACATCTACCATATCATATGCCGCCTTTATGTCAAGGAAGACAGCCACAGCATAACAATCATTAACCCAGGCCTCTCTGATGCCAGACTCAAGGTACAGCATGGTATCCTGATCGCCTCTGTGCTTGCGAAAACTGTACTGGGCTCCGAAGAACCCACCAGATTCTTCGACTTGATGCACTAGTCTACTGATGAGCATCCGCTCGTAAACTTTCCGAGGGCAGGAGAGAAGGGCAATTGGCCTGTAGCTTGAGACCAAAGATCTCGGTTTCCCCCTACCCAGCACAGGAGTGAGAAGAGAGAAAAGCCACGATTGGGGAACAGAAGCCCCGTCATACAACATTTGAAAAAACTTAATCACTACTTAAGTTCAGATTTCTCAACTGGGTGTACGTAACACTGTCAATACCCGGAGAACTACCGAGGCGGCATGCACTGAGGGCTGCCGTGAGTTCAAGCAAGGTGAGAGGTAGCTGTGCAGCACTCAAGTCTTCAGTTGATACAACAGGGGGTGGGGGAGGACCCTTACGGGCACCAAAAACAACGCAAAGTTTGTGTTGAAGGCATCCGCGAGGCAAGATCCACGGAGGACATCTCCATTTAAGTCGAAAGCCCAGGTTACAGTCGGTCTAGAGTCCTGTGGCCGGACTAAAGCCCCTACCTCAGAGGGAGAAATGCCATCAGAGATGCGATCACACAGTCTACGGCCGAAACTGGCCTTTTCCTTCCTCAAGATGAAGCTGGTTTCCCTAGCCACACCAACAAATTCGAACCACCTGTAATCGCAGCGGTTTCGAACAAAGCGACGCCAGGCCTTTCGTCTTTCACAAACAGCAATCTTGCATGCTCGAGTCCACCACAGAGGGTCAATACGTTTCCCATTGAGGTTGCCACGCTTACGGAGACCAATAGGATTCGAACTCCACTTACTAAGCCATTGGGCAAATGTACCCGAGCAGACCACAGGCCGACAGTGGCCAGTCAGCCGGGAGGATCTGGGAAAATCCAGCACCCGACTGGACAGTGCCACCGGGAGATGATCACTGCCACGAAGATTGTCAGAAACTGCAAAGGAGAACAAAGAAGTTAGCTGAGAAGAACAAAGAAAGAGGTTCAGAACTGATTCCTGAAAGAGAGAACCGAAACGTCTAACAAACGTGATTGAACCATTCTGTATGACGTCCAGTTCCAATTGATCAAGGGAATCTACCAGAAGGCACCCCCGAGTGTTACAACACACACTGCCCCAGAGCGTGTGGTGCGCATTGAAGTCCCCCCAGAACAATCGGCCCAGGAAGGGAACCAACCCAGCCCACCCATTCCGAACGTGAGAAAGTTCCAACAACATGAACAGCCCCAACAGTAACCCAGCGAGTACCCCTCCAGACTTTCAGAATACAAGCATCAATTCCCCTACATGGTTGATTAGGAAACAGCGACAATGAGATACCATCTCTAACATAAAGCCGAACATTAGAAATTCCCCAACAAGTGAAACCAGTAAATCCCCTAAAGCATGGTATAGCCCCTACAGGTAATTTTGACTCAACAATGCCTAAAATATCAACATCATTACACAATTTCTCTATATCTTCCAGCTTATTGCTTGCTCCCCTCACATTCCACACACAAAACCTGAATGAAGCTAGGTGAGGGTCACATTACGGTGTCACTACCACTTTCAAAAGCTCTGCACTGCTACATTTCACCTCAGAACCATCCGAGCAATCACTTCTACCAATTATAGAATCAGCAAATAGCGAATCAACAGAATTCATATATTCTTCACACCCATTACACTCATTCGACCAGATTTTAGTCTCAGAACTAGAAGGAAAGGAGGAAGGATCATCCGACCCACAAGCTGGAGTGGGAACAGAGGGGACGACGACTTCAGATGCCACTAACTGTTTGTCAGCACTTGATTCTTCCTGAGCCACATTCACACAGGTTGTCTCACCAATTGCAGCACTCACAGTAGCACCCACAACACTTTCGGAGGGACTACCAGCAGTACCACAAGGATTCTCATTGACAACTGCAACAATGGGGTCAAGCGACGCAAACCTATTATTCGTGGTGAAGGCTCCCACTTTAACAAGGGGTGGCGAACTGGCAAGAGAAAACGAGGGTCCAAAAGCCTTTTTCCGCTTCGGTGCTCGTGCACTCCTCCACTGCGGTTCAGCTTGGTTGGCAGCGGCACTGCCTATCACTACACGTGGTAGGCAGGGGAACTGGCTCCGTCTGTCCCACCGTGTCCATAGGATCACCAATAGCCCCAGTTTCCCGAGGTGAGCGAGGTGGCAGCAGAGAGCATGTTTTAACACAAAGGTTTGGCAACTGCGACAATAAACATAGGGACAGTATTTTCGAATGTGACCTTTTTGGGTACATTTTAGGCAATGTGGACGCCTATTGCCGACAATCAGTAGGGCTGCCACCCCTTTAACCCCGATAGTTTGTGGTATGGCATCGACAAGGACCGAATCTTTCAAACGCATCACCACATGTCTTACCCCATTACGGCAGTGCGCAATGTCCGGGTCAGAGTGCATTTCGTGCCAAAGGGTAGTTACAGTGCCATAATAATATTTACGAAAGCCATCCTGAGGTCTTCATCGGAAATGTCAAGGGGCAACCAATGAATTTTAATATGAAGTACTCTGTCATACAAATCGTGGATGGTTGCCACATGACCACCAACCATCAACGTAACACTATCTTTGACTAAACGTTTGGCTTCCGGGTCCAAAAAAGAAACTTGAAATGCATTATTAGCACGTAGCCAGGCCAGGCCAGTCAGTCTTTTAACATCTACTTCAGCCGCAATGGCTTCTTTGAAGTCAGACACCATATAAGGACTGCCGCTTCTGTGAGCAATAATAATGAGGGATCGCTCCATCTTAATGTTGGTTAAACTACCGTTGTAAAGTGTTTTTAACCAGTTCAGGTTCCTATAACTAAGCTCATGCCAATGGTTTGCATTTGTATTACATGCACTTACATCTGATTGATTAACTGCTTGCACATACGAGACGGATCGATCGAGTTTTCTACTTAACAATAACTATTCCAACAACGAATCTGAAACAATGCAGCTGCACGTAACAAGAAGCTTTGTTGATTCTTCGTATTTATAAGGGTAGCCTCTTAAGCAGGTGGTTGCCAAATTACTTCACTCATAATGCTTTAATGTATCACGATGAAAAATTACGCTGCAGTTAAGATAACAGGTTAATATGCTTTTGGTACTCAGTGTTAAACAGCAGCAAGTGCAGCGCCATCTAGTGACAGAAAAAACGAAGAAAATGCAAATAAAACATGTTTAAAGTTTGTTTAAATCTATGACATCGTCATTCACACGTAACTAATTCGTTCCATTTAGGGTAGTGTACAGAATCCCATCCAGAATACCAATAGGCCTACTCAAGTGTTCATGACTAAAACTGGTCAGGGATTGGAATTCAAAATGAATAGAAAGCAAAGTATCAGTTATAAGAAAAATGTGTCGTCTGGAAATTTTTACTAGATTTTAAATTCACATTATGATTTTTTTAAAAATTGTTTCCATTGTCGTTTTTATATTTTTTCTCTGCACAAAGAATAAGGTAAAAGGCTGCTAGATAGATCTAGTCAAAAAACATATGCTATAATAGTATATATACTAGTGGGCAAAATGGAACCGAATGACAATTAAAAAATCCTAATTTAAACGGCTTCGATTTACACAGCGCTTCATATTGATACACGAATATATTTTCAACATCATAGTACACATTTACACTATTCTGAACACCCACGCACCACACCTGAAGTTGACCAAGTCTGACCATACTGTGCTTGCTCCTTCGTTTGAGGTCACCTGGAAGAGCTCACAAAGCTGGCAGTGTGCACTGAGACTTAGTTTATCTTCCTGTTCAGCTTGGCAGCACACTGCCATACTGCTACATTGAGGGGGAAATTAATGCTCACTTATAAATTATTGACCAAATACAGTACTACTTTTCGATCACGTTAGATAAGCGAAGACCTAATAGAACATTGGCATTGGTTACAGGAGATAAAAACGTTTTTCCAACGTGTATAATAATTTGAATAACACCTATAGCTAGTACGAGTTTAATGGTAAAATGAACAAACAAAAAAACAAGCGGCTGGCGACTACCTAGTCGCAACCGGCCTTCTCCACACTTCCGCCAACTCTGCCACTTTTTCAACGAAAATGTTTAGGCGCACGCCTCTATCAAGCACTGTAATGGCGATCTCTATTTTATTAGGACACAGGCGTTGGTCCTATAGTAGGTGGAGCGAACAGAACTTTATTTCAAATGTATATTTAGTATGAATTTTAATGACGTTACCATATTTGTTAATGATCCCTAAAAATCTGGCAGGATTCCCACCAAAATACCGAAATAATTTCCCTGAGTATTCCAGGTTTTCCAGAGTAGTTGAGGTTAATTTCCAGGGTAACTACTGTAATTTTAGGAAGGACATTTTTCCACACGTTTTGCCAAGTTTTTCTTGTTTTTAGGGTTCACTCAGTGCAAAAGAGTAGCCCGATTTAATGAATTTTTATACAAGGATAAATTTTATTTTGCCACGATTTGACGTTGTCAAGGTTTAAGAAAATGTGTTTAATACACTTATGAGAAGGCCTAAAAGTGTGGCTTAGCGTTTTCCCTTAGTTTTACAGTTTTTTTTGTGTGAAAAATCTTGAGAATCCAATGAGTTTTTCCTGAGTTTCAAATGCAATTTAAATTCCATGAGTTTCCAGGTTTTCCAGTTTCTCCAGGTTGGTGGGTTGGTTATTCCCTGTCTGGGTGGAATACTTACTCGGCTAATTTTGGGCTCTTTACTTCTTTGGAGTGTCCTACTGCTGTTTTTTGCTGGCCTTTTTCTATTTTTTTTTCAAATAGGTGTAAGATACGATTCATATTAATTTTAATAGGCTTTCGTTTAATCCAGAATTTAGTTTCTGTTTAGTTATTTGCAGCTTCTTTGCACAGCCCACACTAAAGATGTGGGCCATCGCCCCAGACTAAAAATAAAATGGCACTTTAGCCATCGCTGTTCGGGCTGCCGCCGTCTATAATTCTTACAACTGCTGTGCAAAGTGGCTTCCTTAGATTAAAAATATTAATAATAAGGCAGTTAACTGCAAGAGAAACAATCATCAGTACGATTGTCAGTACAATATTCAGAAGACAAAAACGGTGGATAAAATTTGACAGCAACGAAAATGTTGAGAAGCACACCTCTACCAAGCATTACAACAACTCTATTAGCGCTATTAGGATATACAATGTAAAAGTAGTAACCATCACAATTGTAGGTTAAAATGTATAAGCTTTTAGGCTTAATTTTTAGTCTTTAAGCCGAATTTTTACCTGCCGTTTTAAGTTTGTATGTTGCCGCTAACGGAGAATTTGGTTCGAGAATCGAGACACGTTACGTTGCCGTTGCTGTAATCTGGCAACAAGGAATCAAAACTATTAGACGCCGGCATGTTACAGTTTCGTGTTGCGGTATAAACACGTCGTCTGCTTTATACTTTCGTTTTACATACCGCTTCGCAGTGACAAAACTTCAGGTTGCATGTTCGGGATTCCCATCACCGTGCAGAAGCGATATCCAAGAAGCGTTTTTTTTTCAAATGAAGCTAATGTATGTCGTTCACGGAATCCTTTTTTTTATGGTTGTGAGTCTTCCTGTAGTGGTTAAATGCGACGATCAAATGTTATTATTTCATTGAGTTACGTCGAGAAAGCCTATTAGGTATAAGCAATCAACGATGTTTAACTTGCCATGTTTTTTAAACTCCACTAGATTACCACTAAAAAAGGCGACGGATGGATGGACAAAGCCGTTGTTATAGTCGTCCCAGCCGTTTAGGCTGTACAGAATATTAAAACAATACCAAGGTTCCGTTATTCAGCACTTAGAAGTTGTATATAGTCCTAAGGATTCATTTTAGTCACGTGCAGTGCGAAGCAAAGCAAATAAGCTTGTCATCCAGTACTTTTGTCAGACTGTATATGCCTGTGTGAATCCACGACAACTTCGAACCCATTATCGGATTAATTTCAAACTTCCCACTACCATTCGATGCCTATTTATGGATTTAATGCAAATATCAGTAAAAATATTGTTAAGGACTTTCGGGGTTCTTGACTCTTAAATATGCGAAAAAGAATTATAACCGATCGTCTAAAAAAATTGTTCGAGTGAAATTAACTATATTATGTAACAGCTAAAAGACCGTAAGACGGTCGTAGACAAATTAAATGCAAATTTAATCAATAAAAATATTTTTAAAAATCTGGGGAATGTAGTGGAATGGAATGCAGTGAAGACTACATTTCTTATTGCAGTTTCATTCGCGTCATGTAGCCAATATGCTAACGTGCTCTTTTTTTGTGTAATATTTTGATGCTCAATGCTTAGCGTTACTTTTATTTTGTTTCGTGCAATTTAATTTTTCCTGTAGAGGTAAAAAACAGGGTATTTTCTGTTAGCTTCTTTTGCATGCAAAAGTAATAAAAAGTACAGCTTTAAACATACTGAATGTTGTCACATTCGACATACGTCAGATTTTGGACTTTGAAACCGCTTCTAAAAATATTATTTGAACTCGTCAAAAAAAATTATGCTTTAGTTACAAATACAAGCAATAGGCATTCACAGACTTACAGGAATACTGGGGACGTGGTAGCAAAAATTAAAATACTGTCAAAACGAGCAACATTTCCAGTAGGAGTTTAAAACGGATGCTGTTTTTTCGAACATTGTCTCCTAAACACTTCAAAAAAATTCGTGCCTTCACTGCCCCTATTCCATTTCTCATTCCATTTCTTCAGTAAGGAGACACGACCTTACTCCAAGCCACATGATAAGAAATGCGTTAAATATAAGCAGGTTTTCAATTGTTTTTTTGTGAGCATTCTAGACTTTGTGCCAACTTTCCCACTAGACTAAAGAAACTTGTAACCCTTGTGTCATGAAATATTTTCTACTTTTATTTTTATTCTGAAAGATTTATTTACCAAAGGGGCAACCTATCTAACAGGAATGACGGAGGAGAGGGGGAGGAGGAGGAGAAGGAATCACGCTTTTTTAAAGTTTCGCAATGTGCGGGCTCCCTTGAGTGTAGGAACTAACGAAAAATGTTGAATTTTTAGCGTTTTTAGTTGTTAGACAACATGGTTTTCTGCCGCTTGTGAACCTGCTTAAAGGCAACCGTGTAACAGTTGCCAGATCAACGTGCTACAAGCTCTGTTAAATGTATTGTTGTGGTCCATTTATTGTCATAAGGACAACTCATAGTTGTCTATTGTTGTAGCCCTAAGTGCGTCCTTCTAGAACGGCATATCTTTTAACAACAGACGTAGCATCCGATTTAGCATTGTTATCGACTGTAGTAAATTCCGTATAATGAAGGCGTTTTTTTTAACGGTGGTGTACCTTTAATCTCACGTATTACGAAGTGGAAACACTATACATTCACGTTAAAGCGTTAATGGATCAAGCTGTAAACACGACTAAAGTGTGAATTAAAAAAAGTTATCATACTCTACTTTTACTTTTTTTTTTAAATTTTTATATTTCTTCTTCCTATCTTTCTCTTTGGTGTTATGAATGGACTCTCGTTACTCCGAGCGAATGAATTCACGTGTGACGTCACAGATCGCAAATGACGTCACGAGAAAAATTTTGCGAAGTGACTGGTTCTATACAACTCTCAACCTAACAAAGTGTTATTTGTAAAACATACCACGAACGGTATGCTTTTCAAATAACTGAAAAGCTATACATGAGTTTTTTTGTTTTGTTTGTGTGTGTTTTGTGTTTTGAATACTTTGTTGGTCAGTATAAGCTGTCCGAAAGTTTAACCAACAAAGTTATAATTTTACTTACTTAGCGGAGCAAACCGGAGTACCCGAGAAAACCACTCTCATGATTGTATTTAATCATAAAAAATAAAACATTAACAAAGATCAATCATGAGGCACGCAATTAAAGTCGAATATGTATAATAAAAGTGTAAATTTACAGCAGCTAATAAATTTTGAATTGATAAAGCGAATTTTGAAAAAAAAGAAAATAATTTTGGAAAGCCAACATTCATTCATCCTCGCATACATACATACATACACACCCCCAGTCCCTTCTCTTAATATCATAATATATTTTAAGAATATATTATGATATTAAGAGAAAAATCCCCACAAAAGTGTACCATTCCCGGTGTGCACCCTCTAACCATTTATTCAAAAAGCCAGCTACGTGTGTGTTCATGGCCTATAACGTATTGTAGACAACAACGTTCATTTATCCTAACTCTAGGTTAAAGTAGATGGGAATAGTCGTCTACTAGACATTATAGTGTGTGCTTTTTCTTTTTTTTATTTTCTTTTCTCGACACTTTTTTTCTGGGGAGCCGCCGGCGACGTCGTGTCCAGGATAGAATCAATAGGAATTAGAAAAACGAAGCCATACTTACTCACCTTGATGTAAAGAATTAAATAAAGAAAACAAAACAAATTCTGTACCGACTCCGAACCGTCAGTGTGGGTCGACGGACGGGGTCGGTTAGCCCCCGCCGTCTTTATCCTGTCCCAAGCCCCCAAAAGATCTTGGTCCATGAATGGAAGCACAGGACGTGAAGTTGGTGGTGATAGCGGTGGAGGTAAATATGAAGTAGGTGGCGGTGGTGGCAGAATAGGTGGCACAAACCTACCAGCAGCGACACCAAGTACATCTTCATACCTGTCAACGACATTGTTCCCGTTGACCATGGTGTCGTACTCCAAGGCGCGGAGGCAAACGATGTATGCAATACAGGCCTGTAGACCTCCCGCCCACACTGAGATCAGAACACCAACAACTAGCTGCCACAACATCTTCAGTCTGAGTGAAACCAAAAAACATAACTCCTAATAGACGTAACACTAATGGTGTGAGAATGTCGCGATAGGCTAAGTGATAGGGTGGACCTCACGTGAATGAACCCATTATCAAATGTGTTAACTCGGACGGAAGTCGGAACAGGATTTGTTTACAAAACGCTAAAAGGAAATGACACTAACTAACCTGATGCACCGTCTTACAGCCGGCGCACTCTTGGCAAGTGGGGCAGGGTAACGCCCCACTCCCACCCACCCGTCACCTACGTAGAGCATTGTGCATAGTGGATCGTGGCACTAAAAACAAAAAGCACACGTAAACAATCCTATCTTTGTAGTATTTTCGTCTAGTTACCTAACATTTTGACAATGTTAGAATACGTACATTGTTACAAACGAACTTCATCGCGGCCATAAACACCATCTATATGGGAAGAGGTGCCTAACGTAGAATAGATAAATGTAGTTAAACAATTTAAAGAAGAATAAACGTAATTAAATTGAGTAAAGTATTACATTTTTCACATTTGCCAAGTCGAATGGCACCCTCAACACCACGGTAGGATCATCAGCCTAAATATAAATTAAAACAATTAAACCCTAAACCATTCGTTAACCGAGCCTAATAGGTGTTGGAGAAATACGTACTAGCAACCTCTCCACGATGGCGTGGATGCAAAGTCGACAAGTCATCTTTGCGGCGAGAAGGTTGGTCGGAGGTACGATACATACATGCCTGAGTTACGTAACCAACTCGAGTCAGTCAAGGGCACAGCAGCTCAAGGATCAATCCACGGCAGTCACTATCAAAACTGAATGGATTATATTGTTTACGCGACTGTTACCAAAGCTCCAAATCTGTGTTAATAAAACCGATTCAATTAATTGATATATTCTTGTTTTACGTGACCAACTCGTGTCGGTCAAGGGTACGTCTGGTCAAGGACTAAACCTCGGTGGTCGCCATCAAAACTGAACGGATTATATAACAACAACAACAGCAACATTTTGCAAATATGTATGAAAGAAATGATAAGACCTGTTGCTAAGGCTGCAGTAAAGGCTTTGGAACTGACTGTTTGTGTCAATAAACTAATTGAATTAATTAAATTACTGTAGTGTAAGACGTACATTGAGAGCTACGACCGATACAGGCTTCAATTTAAGTAAACCTGATCGTACTTACTGAGGGTCAAACACCATTTTTAATTGATTAATACGACATCAATCT
>JAHWFP010258855.1:33563-71681 GCA_023313725.1 Lithobius niger | reverse complement strand
ATGGGGGGGGGGGGAACCTTCCTAAAGCCCCATTTTACTAACCTCATACCACTGGCAACAAGAACGATGTTTGTACAGGCGACACGATGGCGACATGACGCGACACGATGGCGACACCATGGCGACACGACACGACACGATGGCGACACGACACGACACGATGGCGACACGACACGACACGATGGCGACACGACCCGACACTTTTGACGCGAGGGTGTGTCCCATGCCAACCTACAGTCCGGCGACAGACGCATACATCTTGGTCTCAATCCCATGACCTACACCTTTTCCCGGTGATTTACGGCTGGGAAGAGAAACCCATTCACTAGTGTTTTCGTTCCTATTACCTACTCCTTTTCTCGGAGATTTACGGCAGGGACGATATAGCTATTTACCAGCGTTCTCGTTCCTACGACCTACACCTTTTCTCGGTGATTTACGGCTGGGAAGAGATAGCTATTTACTAGTGCTATCGTTCCTATAACCTACTCCTTTTCTCGGAGATTTACGGCAGGAACGATACAGGTGGTTTTTTTTTTTTTTTTTTTTAAAATGGTACTCTTTAAAAATTAAACGCTCACGCTCTTCTGGTGTTTGACGCCATAAACAAACTCATTATGTCCAGTAGTTTCGTAAATTTGTCCTCACTGGACTTTACTACTCCTACAGTTTTGCGTGATTTTTCGCTGAAGTGCTCATACGAACCGCTATTTCCCACACCGGGAGCGGCCATTTGAGTACTGTCATTTCCTGACCCGCGATTTTCCTTTCTTCGCCGAGCTCTTCACTACAGCCGCCGGCCTTGATCTAGACGCAGTCTTAACATCTCCGACACGTGGCGCCTCCTGACGGCACGGCGCCTGCATAGCTGGCGACTGCATCGCAGACACGACTTGATATCCGTCACAATAGACACATCGGTTCCTATCCAATGATTTTTCTTCTTCTTTGGCTAACAATGGTTGCAACAAGTGAAGCCTATCAGCCATTAGGGCGCCGAACTTTTTTTTTTTTTTTCGTAATTCGTTGCTCCACACAAGTGGCTTTCACATCAAAAATTACGTTGGCTGTGGTCTGCAGCAACGCCAGCAACTCTTCAATTGAGAACGGCACCTGTCCTACTCCATCATCAAACAACTTTGCATCATCCCACACCACCACAGTTTCGTGAACTTCAGCAAAGTCATTTTCGTTTGTTGACGCCATCTTATTTTCTCCCTCTGGTTGACAAGCTGCAGCCGTTTCGTCATCAACCAAACCTGCCGTTGCTGCCCTGGTCCTTCATAGTTGAACGCTGATGCAACTCGCACAGTTCACATACTTTGGTGACGAAGTTTCAGAGCCTGCACTCACGGCAAAGAGGGTGAAAATCTCTTGACTGTTTCTTGCAGCTACACGCATCAAATTTCTTCGAATTGAGTCTCCCACGTAATAGATCGTTTGATTCTTCTATCGTGGTCATAATTCTGCCCAGAAAAGTTGATAACTTTGCTTCCAAACAAGAAAACAAAGGCAGCGATGCCAAACACGTCCTACCCTAACAACGTGCTCAAAATGTGATGAGGGGAACAAACAAGATGGCGGCCTCCTAGTTAGGAGTAGCAGCGCCCCTGGCGGGAGAGGAGAGAAAGTTTGGATACAAGCTAAAAAAGGGAGTTTTTTAGTTGATAAATGAGCAGTGATAGCGTAAAATGATGATTTTAAGCATAATTACTGAAGTAAGTATTTGCAGGTAGTAAGAAATCCACATTTTCTTTTGAAAATTATTTGCCCGAGAAACATTTTTAAAATTTCGTGTGGCCATAAGTTAGAACTACAAACTTACCACCGGGTCTTTCACTACAGCCTGTAGGCTGATGATATTTGTACCTCCCCGAAGATTTTCTAAGATCTTTATTTCACGTTTTATTTTCTTCTTTTTTACTGGCTGAAATGGTAAATTCAAATTAACGACCAAAAAGCAACAGTATTTTGCGAATTACAATTACGAAAGGCTAAAACATGAATATAACACTACTACTTTGATAAGTCGAAATTTGAGCTGGCAAGACTGAAGCTGTCTATATTGGTGAGACCAAGAGGAGACTTAAGTGCGCACTGATGAACACGTGGGGAGAAGCTCAGTGGCATAGCCCCACACCACAATAAGAACGGACACTCCATAGCTAGGCATCAACCCTCCACGTTAATGAAATATAACACAAACCATGGCCCGCACCTTCGAGCTTTGAAGTCTTTTGCTATGAAACGCTTCTCCCGACGACAAGTCCCTCTTATGAACCTCACGGGACCATCTTACAACCTTATTGAGGTCTTGGTGCACCATCAGCTCACAGCAGTTTAACAAGAAGTGGAATCTCCTTAGAAGCGAAGATATATAGATCAGTGGTCTGCTCCTACACGCGCGTCATTTCGAATTTTGTTTACAAATGGTTATGTGAGAACTTATTTTTCCTCCGTGTTGTGCGCGATTTTCTGAAGAAGGAGAACGGTATTTTCTCCGAAAATTCAAGTAGATCTGTGAACTGTGTTCTTCCTGGTGGTTTAGGTGCGACTTTGTTAACTTAATATGTCTTTGCAAAACCACTTATCGCCGTTTACCAGTTTTCGTTAAATTTATTCCTAAAATAGATGAAAATATAGTTTTTTTTTACAATTAATAAAAAATACTTGGAAATAACTTGACAAGTTGCAGTTCCTTACACTTTCTTACCCACACTACGCTAAAACACAGGAATTAATTGACAAGAGAGAAAAAAAAAAGGCCAATTAATCTAAAGTAGGCCTAAGTAATCCTGGAAAGTTATTTCCATTAGCATATGGAAAATCTTCCTGGTTTACACAATAAAATAGGTAACAACTAGCTTTAGGTTGGTAACTAAGATGCTTTAGGTATGTTACCAAGACACCATGAAACTATGTACTATTTTCCTTTAGTGCATCCAAGCTTTGTCTTTGTCGTAACAGCAGGTGCGTTTCACATCAACCACTTCCAGGTGAACCCTAACACTTCTGATTGATTCGCCAGAAACTAACGTGCGGTAAAAACTATCTAAAACAAGGGTAATATCTTTCAAAATTTGAAAAGGACAAAGCAGGGAACACCATCTTGACAGAAAGAAAGGAAGAACAAAAACTATTTTTTTTAAATATTGAATGCAAGTGTTTGCTCTGTAAAGGATCACGAAAACTGCCAGACAGTAATAAACAGTCTCGACTAATCGTCATCACTGTTTAGATACCGGAGAAGGCTGCTATACGTAAAGGGAAGTGAAATCTTTTAGCCTTTGACATGGCGAATGACTGCGCTAAGTCTGTAAATGGGAAACCATTGGACCTGAATCAGCCTTCTCTTCGTCAGATCACCTTTCCCTAAACACAGGGTCGAGGGGGAAGATCTGCTGCCCAACGCAATCCACGAAAGTCAAATGAGAACTAGAGTTGAGAGTAAGTACCAGATTCCTTGATCTTGCGAGCGGAGGGGAGTAGTAATAATCCAAGTAGAGTGATAGACCAGCAAAATAAGAACGCGTCATGTGTCAAGCAGCAAGACGCCTATCCCTTGTAAGCGTTCACAATTCTGAAGGCAAAGTAAGCAGGGCAGGCAGCCAAATGCTGATGCAAACTTGCTAACCTCGTCGTATTTTACGATCCTAGATACAGCCCACAAATTTGTAGCGCTTCCGGCCACTTATAACGACGAAAACGTATGATAAACGGCATGGGTCAACAATGTTGGTGCCGATTCGCTCGCAAGTGTAATGATTTGCAAGAGTGTCCTTGAAGGAGATTTAGGAGCTACGAGCATTTCAGTTTAGGATCCTGCTAAAAAAAAATTCGTATTCCCTCTGATCATAATTTAATAAAATAAAAAAAGGGGGTAGGAAAAGGTCTTTCTTGTGAAAATGAGCAGTGATTTACATTGTCGTTTTGCGGGAGTTTGTTTCACAATTATGGACTAAACGATGTTTTCACGCAAAACCGTACTTTGAACAGAAAAAAAAAATCAATCAATTCCACCTACCTTCAGTATTTTGACTACACATTTCTCATTGTTGGTGATGTTAATGGCTTCAAATACTTCACTGTACTTCCCCCTACCTAACTTTCGTACTAGTTGATAATCGTCTTGTTGACTGCAATGATAGAAACAATTGTTAAGAATTGCATTTGTTCTGTTATGCAGTAGCCTACCAACATTATTACATGAAAGGGAGCCCTTTTTAGGACACTAGCAGGATTCTAACATTTTAAACAGGGACGTGCACACCGGGGGGGGTCTAGCCCTTGCCCTCATGGCAAAGTGCCCCTTTCAGGGGTCGTAGCGGGTTTTAGGGAGTAAAAAGTAGGAAATAAGGAATTTTGTAAATCATAAATAAGGAAAAATAGGGAATTTTTCACTAAAAAGTAGGTAAATATAAGGAACCCCTCGGCATAATATCAGGGCTTAATAACAGTAAATGTTATAAAAGCTTACTCGTTTCAAGAGCATTCTTAAATCTAGGCTACCAAATCCAATTTAACAAAAATATCTTTTAATAACTTGATTCCGTGGCAGCAGATGTAAAAAGGTAGCTCTTCATGCTATACAGCGATGGCTTTAGTTTTTTTTTTGTTTGGGGGGGGGATGCAGGAAACCACCGCCAGACAAGTCTCACATGCTCGTATTTGAGACAAGAATTTTGTACACACCTACACTTTTTTCTGAACATTTTAAAAGATTTGTAACTTGTTGTAAAATTCCTCATCTTAAATTTGATGTTTAGTTTTGGGTACAAAGCCTAACTCCAAAGTCATTTGAGATAGTCTTAAAGTGTAGGGCCTAAGCCATACGAAAGCTCGTTTCGAGCTGGTTAAAATCTGGTGTGCACAGGAGGGGGGGAAGGTGCGGAGGGAAAGGGCGCGGGGGCATAGCCCCTGCTCTTTTCGAAAAAATGCCATTTTTACTCTTTTTGTAAAAAAAAAAAGTCGTATTTTGGTTTTCTGACCCGATAGACGCTGGTGCTGCAACCAGAGAAAGGGCCTAGAGACCTAGAAAGGGCAAAAAGAAGGCCAGGAAAGGGGCATAGGGGCATAAAATGGTAAAAAAGAGACAAGCTTAAAAAAATGTAAAAAAAAAATAAAAAAAATCTGACGAGCAAAAAAAGAGTCTCCAGAAACAATACCTCAGCGTGCCCTTTTTACAAACGTTGCCCCTGCCCTCTAGTTGGTCTGTGCATGCTACTGGTTAAAATGGTCTATTGGAATGTTAAAATCCGTGACAATTTAATGTTGTAGTACCGCGTTGTAAATCTTTGTTGTAGGACCCAAGATCAACTTAACAAATTTCGACCAGCGATGATTTAAGGAAAAATGAGCAGCGGCAGTGTCCACTATAACATACCCAACGGCAGTGATATATTTTTTAGTTTACTAGCAGTAGATGAAAAGCTGCTGCACTCAAAGTAGCTCATTAACTTTCCGAATATTCTCTCGTTGTCGAAGCTAAACTGGAAATAACCAGATGTGTGACGAAACCATTCTATTGGAGCTGGCTAAGCAAGCTCAACGTACACTACATGGTGACGTAATTATACAGAAGGGTTTTTAATACTCATTCATTGTATCGAGCTAGCTACTACTAAATTTAAACAATGGAAACATAATAGTAGGCTAAGTACTTATTCAACAATTTATGCTTGCACGTTGACGGTAGAGTTGTGAAAACGAAACCGTCGCGCAAGATAAGAAACCGGAAGTGATGCATTTCAACTCACACGCGCAGAACGCCTCGTTACGTTGAAAACAATTCAGGGACCGAGTACACCAATGAAGTTCGTGCCTTACGTATTGAACTCATTTTTATACGTTATTTTATTAATTTACACTTAAATTTACACACAAAATAAGCAAGGGTGAAAAAAAGTAGGAAAGCATCTGAAAACAGGAAAAAAGTAGGAAAATAAGGAATTAGAAAAAAAAAGTAGGAAATAAGGAAAAAGTAGGAACTCTACGACCCCTGCCCTTTTTTTCTGAAAAAAGTGCCCTTTTCAGTGGAGCGCTGATGTAAAAAGAGCCTAAAAAACGCTAAAAAAGAACTGCAAAGAGGGGCAAAAATGGTTAAGTCTCACAAAGGGGGGTAAAAGGGTAAAAAGAGGTTAAAAAGCAGAAAAAAAGATCCCAGAAAAAAGTTTGCCCTGCCCTCTCGGGGTCCTGTGCACGTCCCTGATTTTAAATTCACTAATTTCACAAGATCCCAGCAGGATAAGTTTTCATAGAATTTGGCAAATTCAGACAGTTACAACCCCCCCCCCCCCAAAAAAAAATACCAAATAGGTATGACGGCCCCACTACAAATGCTGCATTTTGCAACATGTTTTATTACAAAGTTTGGAAAGCTGTCTGGTCAGGAATCAATTAGTTCCACCGAAATGAACTCGGACCGGCTCACGTTCCATTTGATTTCATGAAGTCATAGGCCTAATTGAACAAATATTTATTTCAGAGGAGACGTGGTACTCGACTTGACCAGTTTTTTTGCACAATCCCATTACTTCGACCTGTGACCCATCTAATAGGGGCCGATACTGGAGAAGCAAACCTTCAAGAATAGCTAAATCTTTTAGTGATTTTTTAACAAAACTTTTAGAGCTTTTCGCCAAGTTCATGGCCAAGTACGAACCCTGGATGCAGCGATTCTAAACCCTTTCCTAATGAGGTTTAACTGTCTTAAGGCTACTTACCCCCATTCTACGACATGTGATTCGTAATCCCAATATTCTCGAGGCCTGTGAGAATTGACATCAGCGTATATCCTTGCTCTGCTTGCAAGAGGCATGTCAGAAATGGACCGAACTAGTTCTCTACTGCGTTTGTAAATAAATGAATGAGCCAGAATCCTTTTCCTGAGAACAAATGTAGCTGCCACGCATAAGTTAATTTCTTCGGCTACACGAGATCAAGCCTAGAAAATTCTGGAAAAAATGAGAAACGGTAACTTATTAAATTGAGCACAGACATGCACAAAAACACAGTACGCTATTATAGAAAGGCAGGCTTATAAACAAACAAAAAATATAAAAAATATGGAAAAAGTGACAAATTAATGCAGCATTTAACCAGAACGGCAACTGAAGTGCACTAATCCGAAACAAACCAGTTTATTTTAGTAACCTAATTAGAAATTGAGGAAAGGTAACGTGATCTAATATCCTACGAGTACACCCTTGGAAGTGCATGCACTTTTGCGCTAGTTTTATGGCTTTTTGTTTTAATACATTGTGACCAGTCTGTATATCCCGTCCCCGCGCTCCCTGTTCCACGATATGCTTTGACAAGAGTTCCAAGGGAACCCAAACAAAAATCACGGATCTCCTTTGGACGCAAGTGTTTTTCAATGACTTAATTTTGCTAGGTGACTACAGTGGATAGGAAAGGATTCAGCTAAGATATAACTTGCTTATAAAAAAAAAAATTAGAAGGATCTTTGTTAAATATTTTTTTTAAAAAGTTCACGATGTAAAAATCGGTAAACTGTTGAACTTTGACCTAAGAAATAAAAAAAAAACATTTTTTACTGTAAGCTTTTTTTAAATCTCAGAACACTGTCGTCCGCACCACATATCTAAAGTCTGTACAGCTAAATGAATCTGCTTAATTTTTAACCTTTGTACTAGATGTTTTAAAAGAAAAAAGCTAAAAGAAGAAGGGGGAAACATTCGATCGTGGTTGTGACCCAGACATTACTGTTTACTGACCGGAGTAAATCCCAATCAGTAGCTGCATAAGGAGGCCATAGTCTTCCGGCGATTCTAGTTAAGAGATTCAACACTTAAGTAAATAACACCCTAATACATTTTTTATTACAACATAAAATTAAAAAAGCTACCCATACACTTCCAAATCAGCCAAGGTCAATCACATTCATAATCCTGATAAACATTTCCATTCATCATGGGAAAAGGGAAATTAATACACGAGGTGACAATTCACAATAGGCCAATAATAAGTAGCACCTCAGCTTAAACGAACACGAACTGGTTTTGTAAAAAAACAGACCACAAGTAAAAAAAAAAATTTGAGTCATCTTGCTACTGCACCGAGTTATAAAATAGCATTCTTAGAATTATATTTAGAGCCTACCCTAGCTGACATAGGCTACAGTCAACCACACGAGTTATCAGTCTAAAGTTAGACGAAAATGTAGTTTCTTTTTCTTTTCCATTTTGGGGAAGTGGGGGCTACCTACTAGTCTAGTACTAATTTATCCAATGATAAAAGCAAACAATACCATGCTGTGTCCGTCTTGTGGTAAATGAGATGCATGGTTACTCAAACAGTAAGCATTTATTTTGCCTTTTTAACAAGCACCGTACTAGCTAAATTTTTCTTTCAATGAATGAAACAGATTAGACAATTGGGCAATCCTAATTATCCACGGATTGTTTATTATGCACGCGCGCTTATAGGTTGTTGGGTTGGACAATTACTGGATTTTACAGTGATAAGGCAAGACTAACCAATTATTGTGCTAATCTGAACCATTATTTTTCAATATTCAGAAATCTTGCTTCGTTGATGACACTTTAAGTTAAAAAAAAATGTTTTTTTTGTACAACTCGATGCAGTAAAAAAATCTGAAGAAAGCTAGCAGCTGTTTGGTCATTAAGTATTAAAAAAAATAAGGGTAATAAATCGTTGGCATTTTGTATTAGGTTACTGTATTCCCTTTTTTTTCATCCTTTGGTAGTTACAGCCCAATAAATCATGATTAATTTGCCATTATTAGCCAAAAACATAATCTTATAAAAAAAAAACAGTACTTTTAGAGTTTCCCAAGAAACAAACGTTAATTTCAGTTGATTCCAACTAAACTAGTATAAGAACCGAAAAATTATGCCTTGTCTACTTCGCATCAGAAGTCTGCTAGTAACGAAAACCAAGAAAATGTTGATAAATACAACGCTAGTAAAGACATTAACTTAAACAATTTGTACTATTTGGGTGTCAGTACTTCATAGAGCACCGTGAGAAATACATTTAAAATGTAAAATATTTAATAGTAAACTTTACTACCGCTGGTTACTTTTTCTCATATACCAGTATCAATCTTTTACATAAAGATTAGTATGGAACATTAAATTGTCGTGAATCTTACTAATGCACTAAGGTCATCCTATTGGCTCAACAGTCACTGTGGCAGATCTGACTCAGAAAGAACTATTCCGATATATATATAGCAATAATAGGAAACAACGATTAGGTGCAGCAACTTGACCGAGAAACTACTAAGATGTTCTTCCAAAATAAATAACGTAGCCTACTTTTTTTGTGAAGGAACACAAAAGTCAGCCAAGTCGGTGGCACGTGCTTATGTTGAGCTACTGAATGCCGAGCAATTATCTGAGTGTTTTTCTGCACTTTTTTGTTGTTGGTAAGTTAAGCAACTTGCAGCCTAGGCCAACTCGCAAGCTGATCACGTTTTTGTAATAGTAAAATAGGGTAGTTTTTTTAAAGCAAAAAATTTTTATTAACAAAATAAAAACAAACATGCCCCGTTAACCTTCACCGACACACGCGAAATGGCGAGGAAAATCAATAGTTGGCGACTTCAGTTTTAGCTCTATTCTTCAAGCCGGCAACTTGAAACGAAGCTTGGCGCTCAAATTACCGTACCTCGGTTATCGTACTACCTGAAAAGAATGGTTTGCAGAGTTGCATACAATATTGTTATGGTTTTGCTGCTGCAGTTTTCTTCTTGAAGGAGCCTTACAGGAAGGTAATTGAAGGTTAAAAAGGAAAAAGAAACCATGACATGGGGTCACAAAAAACAAATTCTGGGACTCTTTAAGCCTGCACATCCCAGGCGCAATTTGCAATTACCTATATCAAACTGACCAGACTCGAGTTGGTTATTACTGCTCAGCAATCTAGGAGATTTACTGTTGCCGCCAATCCGTTCCTGAATATTTCGCAGATTCCATGAAAGAAATGTAGACAACTGACGTCGTCATGAAGGGGTGGTTTTCCCTAATTTGGTGGTTTAAGAAAATCTTTTACAAATGTCCCGATTTACTTTCGTGTCGCCTTCATTTTTTCAGCTTCTCTTCTCCCACAGAATGGCATGCAGCAAGGCAAATACCTCGCATCTTTTTAATGAGAAAGATCATATGAAGAAACTGCTTGAAACCATTAGAAAGCTTATTTAATTCAGGTTCTACTAAACAGAGATCAACAGAATCAGGATAGTGCGCTAGTATGGCACCACACTAGAGCTTGGGTAATCGGCCACGACATCCAATATCCGAGAGTTGGTAAAAAATTCTTGTTTCGGGAACATGACTGACATAAATTTGACATATTTAGGCCACTTAAAATAAGAAAGTTGTTTCTCGAGCCTTTTACAAAAAAAATCGGTGCGGGCGGGCGAATTTTCTTTTTATTATTTATTTACTTTTTTTACCATAATATAGGGGTTGTAATTTAAAACAAAGCCATTTTTTTGTTCTATTTTTTTAATGAGAAACTTCAAACAAATATGACGGTTTACACGGGAGCCCTATCACAGTATTTGGTAAGCAAAAAGAACACTCGCACAAAAAAAGAAGTCCGGTGAATTCAAAATTTGTTAGAACAGATCGTGAGTTGACATTTCTGGTTTCCGTAAACCAAAAAAAAAAGGTCGGTGCGGGGGGTTTGGATTCCGTGCGGCGGGGCTTGAGAAACAACTTCTTTTTTTTAAATGGCCTTATACGACGTTTTTCCCAAGCTTTAAAATGGTGCCAATATCAAAGCTCTTATGTAAATACGTATTTACCAAATACTGTAGAGTTCAAAAAGGGTAATTATAGTCATTGCATACAGAGAGCGAGCCGTGCCATACCACGATGGCCAGTTGACAACAAGACGCCGGCGTGCAATGGCATGGCCAGACTTGGCTCGGCATGTTTAAATATTCCGTTGAGTGCTGTGTCGTGCCGGTGAAAACAAAGCACTGTGCCATACTGGTAGAAATTATGACAACACTTCAGTGTCATTCAAAACTATATGCAATCAAACTGTGCTGGCCCTACAGAACTAGAGAAAAGGAGGCGGGTTCGTTCAACCACACAACTAAAAACTGCGAAAAATGCAATCCCTTTAGCATTAAAATAAAGCTGACAGCCTTAAACCCAAAGCTTGCTTGGATACAAAGAAAAATAAGTCATTTCTGAGGGGAATTTGAGCTAACTTTATGTCCACGAGTGCCCCCCAACCCCTCCCCCCGCCCCAATTAACCTGTTTTTGTTACACTACTTTTAAATATAATGAATAAATTGTCATTCTGTGTTTGTTAGTGCTTTAAAAACCACCGCGCTAATTTAAAGGTTTTCTTTTCATAAAAAGTTGACTAGACTACTTTGTAGCCTAGCTTGAGTGAACTGCTCATTCAGTTCGGAATCCGGTTTGGGTACAGTTATCGACCAAAAAAAGTCCAGCAAACAAGTAATGTCACATCAAGTTAACGGACCAACCTCAAAATACTGCTAACAGCACATCACATGTCTTCATGACTGTCCCAGCCGACATTTAGAATGTATAGAAATTTCCCCTTAGAAATCAATGCAGAAACCCTACGTGTGAATCCCGAACTATCAAATAAGGAACTTGCAGACAAAATTCATAATGCCAATATCAGGTTATCGCCAATTACGCTGCAGCTCGTGCCACTAGCGGTCGTTGCCTGGCCACAATAATCTCCGTAAATGCCGTTATTGATTCAAGCACCATGCATTAAGGCAGCTGGGAACAGATTAATCACATTATTTGACTGTGCAAACAGACATTAAGTCCACACGACTGATTTTAGGATGCAAGAACTAGTCACAGCAGTACAAGCAAGCTACACAGTATTCTACAGGACGCTAAAGTAATCTTAAGATTATTGTTTCTTACAGTAACCTCTTTTCTGTAAGTACTTACATTCATTGTGATGCTTAACCAAAATCGCAAAAAAATACGAAAGTACTTTTACCAAGGGCAAATTTTCGGTTAATACACACAGCTAAGTCCTCGTGATAGTCACCTTCTTCAGGCATGCTCACCTAAACATCCAGAACATATTTACATGCAGAAGAGAAATTCTGTTACGCTTCACTACATTTGAAATTCTTTTAATGTAGTGAAGCACAATGGCCTTTTCCCTCACATGAAAATATCTGCCGATTGTTGGTGGACTGTTTATGGGAGCGTGCCTGAAAAGGACAGCATCACGGGGAGTTCCACGTGTATTCACCAAAAATTTCCCGGCAGAAATATCGTCGTACTTTTACGAGATTTTGGTTAAGCGTCAAAATGAATGTAAGTTAGTTTAGGAAAAATCAAAGTCGACTAATAACTAGTACACCAAAAACTGAAATGTGGAAAGCACATCAACCAGGGAAGGGTTTTTGCTGGACAGTGACAAAAATATTGTTTTTACCAGTTTTTCTCCCGGTTATTACCAACTAATACTGGCAAAAAGCAGGAAGCCACTTCACATACCTATTTTCACAGTAAAAGATATTCTTTTCACAATACCTGTGCAAATTATCAACAGTCATTTGCATAGATATTGTGAGAATTATTTCTTTTACTGTGAAAATAAGCGTATGAAAGGTAGACAAGTCAGTAGACCAGTGACCACATGTGGTTCAGGATCCCAGAAATTGCCATGGAGGGAAAAAGAAAAGGGTACGCAACACAGCTAGTGAATTAGGAACTCCGGGGCAAGTGTTGTGATAACAAATGACCAGCTAGACTTTTCAAATTATGAGAAAATCCAGAATAAATTTGCACTGATGGGACATTGGTATCCGTGGCTGGAACAGTGACAAGACATCATGAAGTGCCGTGACAGAATTATTGAATACCCAGAGGTGTATCACGTTCCGTCAATAAAAACAAATGTGGTTTCAGTGGGGGTGTTGTAGACAGTGATGTACCCGATTCCTTTCCACACGATGAGTGCCTAGCGCAAAGTTTAACTGGAAATATGGTTGTGAAAATTCCTAGGAGGTGGGACAATCTATTTCCAATTGAAATGAAAATTATGAGAAACCTAACCACTCAAGTGAAAACAAGAGCATGGACACCAGTCTAAAAGTAAAAAGTGTCAAATTGGCAGGGAAGAGTGCGAAAGAGACTAGCAGCAACAATGAATGTTTCTTGTGGTAGGAAAGACTAGGGCACCTTCCATACCAGCTGATAAAAGCCTGTCAAGGGACTTTAGTCGTAGTGATTAGTACCCCTCACACAAAATGAAAGCATGTCAGCTCGGACGCTTTCCAAGAAAGCTATTTAAGCCTATCAAGTTCAAGTAGTTGCATAGGAAACTCGGTCTTGTACACTCGCATATGTGTGGGCCTCTGCCACTATCGACATCAAAATCCGAGAAATACGCACAGATAATGGAGGCGAATACTGTGGACGGATTTTTGAACAATTTCCTAAAGACAATGGCATAAGGCACCACAAGACACATCTGTACACCCCACAAGAGAATGGAGTGGCCGAGAGGCTAAACCGAACATCGATGGAAAAAGTCTGTACAATGTTTGGGGGGGGGGGGGGGAATCACGTGGACTGCTTGTCACCGGAGAAACGATGGCATCGGAAGAACGGTCGTTGAATCACCACTTCATAGTTGGAGAGGCACGTCCGGCAACGTGACTCATTTCAGGAAGATTGGTAGCAACGCGTTCGTGGGAATCAATGACCCGTCTGGAAGTAAGCTTGAAGCAAGGTCAATGATAGGCTACCTGGTAGGCTATGAAGATGGTCGTAACGGCTATAGTGTATGGGTACCTAAGCAACAGAAAATATTGTCCAGTCGAGATGTACAGTACAAGGCCGACATGAATTTAGATAACCTTGAAGACTTGCAATACCGTAAACCGTGTATTAAAAACCCATCCCTCAAATTGAATGATGTGAATAAAGATGGTACTGCTTGCTATTTCTTACTATCTGTAAAATACTAACCTCTAGTATGTGCTAAAATCGTTTTCGATTTGCTTTTCTACCCCTTAAAAGTTTAAAACACCTGCAACACTTGCAATGCAATGAGGTTAGCCTATATGCCACTTGGTGCGCAACAATCGTTGCCTTCAACAAGCCAGCGCCAGCCCAACAATGACACTTTGTTTACGGGTACAGAACAGGGCAGACGTGTAGCTTTTGCTCTGCTCTTTTTGCTTTTCGTTAGGGAATCGCCGGCGTTTGTATTCCCTGCCCTAAATTTTCAATAATAAACTGCGTTGTATGTTGGAGTCAGGAGATTTTCCCGTGTATTCGTGCAAAAAGATCCAAGTGTAGTCTGTGTGATTTTATGGACATCATACCTCGAAGAAATCTCTCACGCAAGCCTGCTCCCTTCACCACAGCAATTAAAAGGATGTACAAATTGGTCTTTCAGAGATCGTTCAAAGCTTCGAATTTTCTGTAATAGTTGTCCAGGTTAGAAAATTGATAATGCTTGATTTAAAGCCCACCCCCCCCCCTATTTTTGCCAAATTTTACTGCATAAGCCCATGGGCGTTTAATCCACGATTTACGTGTTTGAAGACAGTCCGAATATGCAGCTGCACAGGAGTATGAAGATTTTGGTAAACCAGGCACAACAGTAGGCCTGACGATGGCTAGTCAAACTTGGGGAGTAGTCATGGCACGTGTTCGTCTAAGCTCTGCTCGTCTCATAGGATCGCTGAGATAGTTTTGCAGAGTTTAGACGAACACGTCCTCCATCACCACCCATCGCTCAAGCTGTGGGTTAGGTATACTGAGAATTCATTCACAGCTGGGAGGGTCGAAGAAATGGACTCTGCTGAAAGGACTTTGAACGAATGGTCTAAGGATTTGAGCTTCACCTCCGAGAATGAGCAGGAAGGAAAGCTGAAGTGGAAACCGTACGAAAAACCTACACAGACCAAAAGAGGAATAGCGCTCTTCTCGGGACACCCGAAATTCCAACTCCTAGCTGTAATGAAAGGGGAGATGATGAGAATTGGGAGCAGGATAATGGAGGTAAAAGAGGGTGAAAGCTGGTTCAAGAAAGCGAAAGAAAAATACTTGGCGATGGGATACCCCGCTCAGGCTATCAATGAAGCAATAAAAAGAGCGAAAGCTTGGAAGGACCCCCTCAGAAAGAAAGTTAACGAGAAAAATGCTGGAGATAGCCCCATGGAGGTTGTGACCTACATGGCTGGAAGTAGTGAGCGGGTTAAGAGGGCTCTCGGTAAAATAGGAATACATTGTGCATTCCGCAATCAACAGAATATTCGGAAGCTTCTCGGCAAGAAAATCCTGGATGAAAGACAACCCGAAAATAGGACACCAGGACTCGAAATGTCCAGAAAAAAGTGTGTAGCATAACAGCGATGCAAAATAAAAATTTGCGTAGCAATCGCAAAGTAATGGTTAGCATTTTTCAGGAGACATAATTATTTTTCTTGGCAGGCAAAAGGGCGTTTTCGTTTTAATTGATGGTTCAGCTAGACAAGAGAAGGTGATTGTGTGGTGTAGAAATTCCATCATTTTTTTTAATACTTAAATATTCTGATGCTTTATGTTACGATCGTGTATCGTTTAATTTCATTCTTTGCACGTTGTATAAAAATAACGTAACTTCTGTAGGGATTGCAATTAAGGATTTTACGTAACACAATGAATGTTCTATTGTAAATGGGCTAGGCCTACTGCAAAAGTATTTTTTAACGTAGTTATAAAGTTCTTTCGCCATAATATTGCGTCGCTAAACTGCTACGCAAATTTCAATTTTGTATCGCTAATGCCTAAAATTGTGGTGCAAACTGCGATGCGATACCGCACATTTCGAGCCCTGGACACCAGAGCCAGAACAGGACGAGAGACTAGCTACAACCGCATCGCAAGTGGAACACCATTACCAGACCAGGAGTAAGACGAAGAATACGAGAGAAGTGGAAAGGGTAGACGGAAAAAAAAAGAGGAAGAAAGTGAGAAGAGTGAAGAAGAGAATGTTGACGAGAGTGATGTTGAAGAAGAAAAACAGATCTACGATGAGGGAAAAGCTGTCCACTACATCTGGGGCAGTCTATTGGATACCGTGTAGTGACGGCCCTCTGGGTTATGTCGGTGAAACGAAGAGAAAAGTTAGCATAAGGGTCAATGAGCGAGCGAAAGCCACCTCAAAGCGAGACAAAAGAAGCGCAATTGCCATCCACAGACTGAGAACGAGGCACGAGATCGACTGGGAAGGAACAAGAGTGATGCTTAAATCCAACACATACAAAGAGGCACACCTCCGCGCCTTGGAGGCAATTGCTATCCAACATTGCCAGGATAAAACAGTGCAACTTATGAACGTCCAAGACCCTGCATTTAAGCAGATTAATAAAATTAAGACCCCCAAACTGTGTAAAAAACTGGAGGCGAAGTGGAAGAAGTTTCGCGACACACACGGAGCTTGACAGCAGCAACCTGGAAAGTTGATACATTGATGAAAAGGTTGGGGGGTGGGTGAGAATTTCAATCATCGCTTTCGGTGTGGAAGTAGAACAGTTGGTACATGTGCGTCTCATTGCCCAAGCTTGAGGAAGAATGCCAGTATAGGCATTCGAAAATTTGCTAGTCAACAGTAACTGGAACATTTTTGGTACTGCGTTAAAAAGAAGTGATAAACTTCCACAAACCCTTGTGATGTAAAACTAATTTAACTGAAGTGGCCCAGGCATAATGGTTCCGTTTATTATGTCCGTCAATGCCATGCAAGCCTTTACCTGCTTGATTATGAAAAACTTTGGGACCAACGATTTGCAAAGTATAAAGCATATATTTTTCCTTTATCGAAATGCCAACGGCTCAATTACTAAAAAATATAAATACTTTTAACTCCTAATTACGCTTACTGGTAATTACTCAGAAACATCCGTATTCCCATTTTTTCGCTTCGATCGTTTCACCCTTTTTCTCGTTTCAGTTTCCAAACAAACAAGGCGGCGGCCAGGGGATTACCCCTGTTTTCTACGCTTCGTTTTCGCTCGCCAACTCATTTCGGGTTATTTAGGATTCAAATTCACTTCGCCTTGAATTTTGCAGTGACTGGTCCCATAACCCAATGAAAGGAAAATCTCGACTGCATTCGCAGATATATTTATTTACCTCTGGCAAAGTATTCCAGTGGTCGTAAGTTCAAAGCGTTGTCCCGTCAACCAATGATGGTCACACGTCCACCTCAATTCCAGTGGTTAACGTCACACGCTGTACACGGCCATAGCACCAATCCTTTGCAGTTGGTAGCCTCTGAATTGTTAGTCCATCGCTAGACTTAGTTTTTGGTCCTTGCCTAAAACTGTCCATATTCAGAAGGCTATCTAAACAAAACCCCACACTTGGCACACGTCTTGACACGACGACATCTTGTTACCAAGAGAGAGAGCACGAGGCCAACAATAGACTAGGGATGTATCGATTACCGGATTCATTTCGGTATTGGCAGTTATCGGAGACAATTCCGATATATCGGTACCGCCAATGTCCACCTACGATGTGCCGATACACCGTACAGGATCACATAATAAGCCGCACTTTTTCCGATATATACGGAAACAACGATAACTTCGCGAAATATTGACCGATTTTGACGTTCAAATACACCATTTTTAACCCTTTTTTCGCAAGCTTTCCAATGGTGCAAACCACAAGTCATTAGCTCCACCCGTTCTGAAGTTACACATAAAAAACCATTTAACTTACTTTTTTCAACAAACATGACTTGCAAATAAATAAGAAAAACTGCTGCTTGCTGGTATTTTAGGACTTACGTATCATAAAGTGCTCGTCTGTTGATTAATTAAATCAGCATTTGCACATAATTAAAATTTTACATCTTTACATTTGTGCAGAAAATGTTTGGCTGTGTGTACTTTATTTGTGGGGCAAGGTCTGGGGAAAATGGCTGCAGTGAAAACAGCTTTGTACTACACATTTTTTAATTTTCTTTAATATATTTATGAGGCTACATTAAATGTAAATTTATTTCTCGTGGTACATCGGCAGCAGAAACTGTATCACACTTTCAATTTTTGCATAATAATCATTGTTTAGTGTTATATCGGCAGTTATCGGCATTCCGTTTTGACAGTAATCGGTTTCGGTACATCGGCAAAAAAGCTACATCCCTACAATAGACACATGCTAACACTTGTTATTGTTCACGCCAGGATACAAACTATACGTGCCCTTCAACAACATCTACGTCGGGACTTCCTGGGGACTATGCTGAGAATTCCTTTTTTTTTGGCAAAACACTGCAACTTTGCGACCTGAAGAGAAATGGAGACTTGCTGCGACAATGGTGGACTTTTACGCAGGCAACGGCTCAATTGTTAAGACACTTGGAATAATAGGCAGGTTTTAGGCCCTATCTGGTACGAGAAACGGGTACGCGGCGGGATCAACTGACGTCGTTTGCGTTTGCACAATTGTGGAATGGTATTCGCAACTTGTGGACAGCAAAGTTTGCTGCAAGTGTGAGCAAATTTCTTAGAACACAAAGTCGAACATCCCCTTTAGACAGTCAATGATACAATTGATCATTTGGTTTATTGGTTACCAAACTTTAGTTACGTACGGTGATTTTAAACTTATGTTTCATTGGAAAATGCACATGCAAAACTGGTGAGTAATGCCTGGAATTAGGTTTCACCATCAGCACTCAGAAGGCTATGGCTACTGCTTAACCCTTCACCCTTAGATAGGAAAGGTGATGGATGACTGATGACTCCTGTAGGTCGGGAGCCAAAACCTGTTTTGACTGGCTGACTTCTTGCGACTTTCGGGACATGAACCCAATATCTACACCCATTTTCCTTAGACGTTCATCCACGGACAAGTTACCTTTTGGCGATTTACAAGTCCACGGAGTTCGAACAGCTTCGCTGAACTCATTTCTGGTCTTAGTGCTTCCTTTTGATGGAATCATCGTTCGGCAGTGCACATAGATCGCACTGATTAGACGTAAAGTTGCACGTTATGCACAAGGACTGCAGGTCACTGGGGCGCTCCCCGGCACATACAGACGGCGTAGCTTCTTTTTCGATGATTCTTTCCACTTCATCATTTTTCAACACAGCAACTTGGCGACACAGAACGAAAGCTGGCACAATGTTACTACATCGGTACCCAATAGGGCTGGGATCGGTTACACGGATTATAAAACCCATATCCGAAAAACGTTTGATGCGGGCACCATTCAAAAACCGCGGTGAACGAGCCAAAAGTAGCCAAGTGTCATCATTTAGGCCTACTAATCCAAATACTCAAAATCAGTGAAAGTAGAAAAACGGGATGGGTAGGGGGCAGCTTATTTACAAATAATCCGCATGGGCTTGTTGTCCCATCGAAGCTGCTTACTTTCTTCGAAACAAACTGCTGATCGCCAGCGCGTGCACGAGGCAGTTAAAGACATGCTGGCCAGCATCTGCCCTCCCCGCGTCATGGAGAAGTGGACTCGTCTATACCTAGCGCGAACGGCAGGGAAGCGCCGTCATAACACGTAAACGAAATGCGTTGCTACCCGAAAACGCAAACATGCTAATTTTTTTGGCTCATAATTTGAAATTAATGGAACATTAACAAAAACGTGTTAAATTTTGTTGTTTTGTTTTTGTCTTACGTTGTCGTTAAGATGTAAAATTTGACATCTTGTAGAAATTTTAAAGCTACATAAAGTCAAAATTCTTGATAAAATAAGTACTTAAATTTATCAACGTCAACTTTCTTCTAGTTTAAATCCCAAAATGCAACATGTAGTCAATAATTGCGCTTGTCTTACCAAGGACTAAATCATATTTTTTTTCAGCTTTGTTTTTTAATAATTACACAGTGGTGAATTTTTTTTTTTTGGCTGTATTTTTTGCTGAAAACGGAAAAACGGTTTTCGTGTAACCGACCGGAAAAAAAAACGGTTAAATGGATAACTAAAATACCGTAAAGTACCAGCCCTAGTACCCAATTAACAAAGTGAGAAACAAGACGGCGACGATCTCTGTATATGGAAGGACATATCAGAGAGCATGGCCGAGAACAGAGAGCCTACCTCGACTAGCAGTGGTATCGACTATTTACGTATCACTGACTCTCTAAGGGGGAGTTTCAACTTCGTGTTCTAAGAAATATGCTCACATTTGCAGCAAACTTGGAATTGCTGTCCACAAGTTGCAAATGCCATTCTACAAGTGTCCAAATGCAAACGTCAGTTGATCCCTCTGCATTCCCGTTTCTCACACCAGATGGCGCCTAAAACCTAGGCAGGAACTAGGCTAGCCTTAAAATGAGAAATTATTGTATTTGATTTGGGCATGAAAACTGCATTTAAAACGGAATTTTAGCATGAATTACTGAAAGTAATTTTGCAGATGGTAAGAAACGAAATTTTTAACTCTCGAATGTCAAACCCCCCCCCCTCCCCCGCACACACTTGTTCTGTCCCTACAAGCCCCAAACCAACAAAAGAACAATGTTCAAATCAGCAATTCAGCATGCATTCATGTGCAAACATTCAGCTGTGTATGCCTTCCCAATTTTTTACTAGCCAGACATGAGCAAATACTATCGAATTTATCATGGGCAACGTTACATATCACTAGCTAGCTACTCAGCTAGGCGGTATCATCAAAACAACATTATTGATGCATCTTTTTCTGTAGGAAGGGTGTGGCCTACGCTCATCCTTTTACTTTTAATTTTTATTTATCCCTGCATTCCCTAATTTGGAGATTTTGGCTGCACTAGGATCAATCAACATGACAAAAAAGGTTTTAGTTGCTTACAATTAAATAGTCTGCTAGTGAGGCTGCCTTTTTATTGTCAACAATCAATCTTTTAACAATCAGAGGTGTACAATTGGATGGTCTGTTACTTAGCGGCGACACACTAGCGTGCGCCTAGATTAGTTGCGCCATTCCGGAGTTACAGGCTGAAGATGCTAACAATGCTGGTGAGCCAACGTTATTATGACAGTCTATATAGTGGTTTGATGTCACCCTTCCATTTTATAGCCGACGTGTCCATTGCATATTTGGCTCGCCGTCCCGTAATAATACAAATAAAGGACAAAGGCGGTGAAAGACAGCTTGGAGACAGACAAACTTCAAACAGAAGGTCTTGCACCAACCCTTCCCAATATCGGTCGCCACTCGCCATTTTGCGAGTGGAAATCAACAGTTGGCGACTAAAACGGCGACTAGCTTCAGAGCATGCCACTAAAAAAGGGATATCTCTGGAACCGTATAAGTTCGAGACGAACGGTTTGCGGCGTTATGCCTAGATTTATAAGGGCTATATAACGGGATTTTCTGCATTAGTACTGGAGTTTAAGAGAATTGCAAAACTTTGTTAATATATAAATTAAGAGAAACCTTCCATCATACCATCATACAAGATGTAAGCAGCCCTCTCCAATGTCGGTCGCCACTGGCCATTTGGCGAATGAAAATCAACAGTTGGCGACTTGGAATTTAGCCATAGCCTACTTGCCAAAACGGCGACTAACATGCTCAAACAGGGATATCTCGGGAACCGTACAAGCTAGAGAGGAGCGGTTTGCGGCGTTGTGCTCAGATTTCTAAGGGCTATAAAACATCCTTCTGAAATAGTACTGGGATAAAAGAAAATTTTTCAACTCTGCAAATGCATAAATTAGAAAAATCATTTTGGTATATGGCAAGTAGAAATTGTGAAATGGCGACTACTTTAGAAGGTCTACTGGCCAAGTGGCGACAGCAACTGGAATGACTTTCGAGACGGTTGGAGGCGAGTAGAAAATGTGAAATGGCAAGTGCTTTGTAAGGTCTACTGGCCAAGTGGCGACTGCTGCTAGATTGACATTTGAAAGGGTTGACTTGCACATAATGAGCAAGCAAAATTCTGTGCGTATGAAAGGAACCTGAAGTCTGGGTCAACTTGGTATGATAAAGTATCAAGAATTAGAAAACAAAAAAGAAAGGCAAGGTGTAACTGATCCTTAGCCAAAACAGCACAGGAGCATGAATACACTTTCCTTAGGCCAAGGTTTCAGATACCGCAGCGTTGCTGTACCGTTTAGTCCAAGTAAAACTTTACTGCTGTACTCAACCATTAGACGTGGAGATAAAATTAAAACGAGAGATCACTTTCAAACATGTGACTCAAACGGCAAAAAAAGAATAATGGCTTCCGTTTCGTTGTGTTTAAATTATTGAGTATATTTGAAAAACCGGCGATAATGATTATATGAAGACTACACTTTCACACAATAATCAGCACTTCCACTCAAGGAAAGGTACTTTTTTCTGTTCTTAAATGTTTGAAGAAAATATGTTCCTCTACAACAGAAGTTGATAAAATGCGAACGAAAAGAGTCGCTACATGTCGAGCATCACATGAAATTCGCTCCAAATTAGAGCATAAATACTTACTGAGCTCTACGTTTCGTCTGGACGTGCCTGGAGGGGTTCCAGCACACGTCTTCACACTTTGTCCTAACTCGATGAGCGCTGGAACCTGCAGAGCGTTCAGAAACGTCCATACGAAACGTAAAGATCAGTGGATAAGCTCGGATTCCGAACAAATTTCGAATTTCATGTTGTGATGCTTGACATGTAGTAGAGTATTTCGTTCAGTTTTTATTTTTACATTTGGTGAAGAGGAACGCATTTTCCTCAAAAATTAAAGAATAGGACCTAGAATAAGTACTGTGCTCGGAGTGGAAGTGGTGATTATTGTGTGAACTTGTCAAATTATGCTGAGTATATTGTAATTTTTTTTTATATATATATTGGTAAGATTTAATGCCAGTTGGCTAGGAATTAATGTGGAGGAAAATTGTGATGCCGTAGGCTACATGTAGGCCAACTTAAAATTTACTTTTAAGATGCAAACATGTATTTATAGGATTTTTCACAAGCAAAAATTACAACACTGAATTAAGTCTGCAGAAAAAGTGTTAAAAACATTTTAACACTTGGGGTGTGGGGAAGTCACTAACACGATGGGGATAAACAAATTTGTCCTTCGTGCCAAAAAAAACTTCAAGTTACACTTGGATGGGGGCGGTAGCCGTCTGTGGAACTGTACCCAGGTGTTCCTGCGTGCCATATACTGATTTCACACTACTAAATTCGTCTCGCGCTCGGCGCGCGCTCACCATTTCACACTACTAAATTCGTCTCGCGCCAGCGCGCGCCGGCCGCTTATTTGCGAGCCAACTTGGCCGCTACAGCAAAGCGTGCTGGCGCGCGCCAGGGGATTATCCCCGCGTATTATCTGTCCACCTGCACAAAAGACCTTTCTTCCTCGTGCTGTTCCCCTTCTTACTCATATTGTTGTGGGATAAGGACTGCACGAGTCATCCCTCCGCTAGATGCAGAAAACACGGCCGCTACGAATTTTTAAATGTGAAATCCGAAACGAGCTGCTCAGGGCTGGCTCTCATTCGAGGCGCGCCATGGAGCGCCCGGGCGCGAGACGAATTTAGTAGTGTGAAATCACTATTAGGCACCTGTACTATTCTTTGCTTTCGAGAACTTTTTAACTCCGTAACAATTTTACTTTTTTTTTTTTTTTTACCAAATTTTCCATTTCCCTGTGGTTTCTGCACTGTGTTAGTGTTTTGGGGAAGAATTTACTTATCAATTTAACTTCAAGAACTCGTCCATCCAGTCTGTATCATGCCTAATCAAGAAACACCAGACAAAAATCAAAATACTAGTGGAAAAAAAATTTGACTATTTTCCACAGACTATGTAAGACAATCGGGGCTCGCAGGTATGCACTTAACATTTTAGCCCAGTCCCACCCACAATTAACAATTTAAAAGGCACACCATGGTGGAGTCTTGATATGATATAGATACTACGCAAGGTACTGAATATAGAACATGCCAAGGAACATGCCAACACACGTTTGTATTCGTGGATTAAGGAGGGGCAAAGGGACATCAAAAAATGCAACTAAATATAAAAGTGTCGTCTCCACCGTGTAGGCCTATTAATCAAAACGGAACATCGGAAGAATAATGACTCCCGTCCGATTCTTTTTTTTTTTTTTTTAATGGATTAAGAATTACTTGCTGAATAATGTTTTCCTCTTCCATTTTTGGGGCAAACGCACCGTTTGGCCGTGGTTTAGGTCCAAAGTTAGCATTACGGGAGGTAGGCTGTGACGCCATGTTGTTGCCGGCAGGCACGCTCGAGGCAAACGACGCCGCGCAGGAAAGCATCAACTGGGCCAAAGTCCGTCAAGTGAACGCCAAATCCCAACCAGTTCGTTACAAGTGAAACGCCAAACAGAAGCCGGTACCTATAACCTAACCTAACGACAATAACAACAAAACCAAACTAAACTGACAATAAAAACCCACTTATCTGAACTTTTTACGGGAAAAAGATGTCAGTTGGGAACATGGAACGCTTGTACGTCTGTCAGTGCTAGAGTACGGCTTTCATTAATTTCTGACGGCCAAACTAAGCCTTTGCCCCAAAAACGTTATGGGAAAATGTTGTTCAGCTGATCATTTTACATCATTCTAGCCCAACGAGAAGCTAATCGGAGAGGAGTCACTATTCTTCCGGTAAGCCATCAAAACAAGGGCCAATTTTTTTTTTATCACATCACAACCACCTATGATGTCCCCTTCACCCTAATCCACAAAATATGCCTACAATTAGTTATATAGCGGCTTCACCTATACACATACAAAGTAAACTTCAGCATCTGGATTAGTTACTCCATAGAGTACTCCGTCCACTTCCGGTAGTATCTACATCACGAGAACGATATTTCCGCTTAAAGTTTTACATCACAGCCTAACAAAGAGATACCAGCCTCGATGAGGTTTCATAATGCTACAAAATCGACGTTACGGTGGCTTCACCTCGATAAATCGGCTAGCTCTCAGTGGGGGGGGTCGTACATTTTTTTCACAAAAATCATTAATATGGCATCTCTCCACAATTATTGTTCTTTTTCGCCACAACTTCAATTCAATATGCATGCAAGCAACCACGTCTCGTGCACAAGCCTCACATCGCAACCAGGTTACACAAATTTTCCGTTATTACCACGAAAACGCAACGATTACACCACGTGTTTCACTTTTCCGCACCAAATACCGCTTTATTCTACTCAAGAAAGTGTAAAATTAATGTTTTTGGATCGTAAGCCTAACCCAACCCTCGTTCACTATTTCACATTTTGTTGCTGGCCGGCATTTTATACATCAATCCGAGGCGTTTTGTTACCAGTTTAAACCTTACCTTTTCATTATTCTAGGCCGTTGAGCCGTCCAGAAGGAGAAACGCAACGTTCCACTTTCAACCCCAAATATATTTACATGACCATCGTTGTATTTCTTTGACGTATTTTCAATCATATATGCACGAAATACTCGCTTCGTCCTCCTCCTCGATGCCTCCACCATCCAAGATGGCTGCCTAAGTCCCGCCACGGCAAAGACCAAAACGAGGCCAACTGCATTGCCAACACCCCTATAAAGCGATAATGATTAGTTACGTTTTTCGACGGCATCCGTGACGAGCGCGGCTGTAAAATCGCTGACCACTGATCTTTACAGATGCACTCATGATGGAGTCTTTCTTTATAAATTTTATTTTAATAAGAAAATCTTATTATTTTCGTGTTTGGCAGAAAGATGGGTGAAATTTTGTCTCAAATGTTACATATTTGGGTGATAACTTTGCTAATATCAACGTGACCACTGAGCTTTACGGCGCATTTACACACGAGACCTTGTCTCTCGCCGACCGCTATTTGTTAGCCAACCGTTATTTATTTGCGATTAGTTTCCAGTTTCTATTAAATGAATACGGCAATACATAAAAAGTTAAATATATTACAAATAACAACAAGCATAAAGAAACAAGTCAACAGTAATGTTAAAGGCTAAAACATTTGTAATTTCTTGCTGTTTGCAAAATTTGATTTCTCACACAAAGTACGGCTTCTGGCGGTGATCAGACAACGGTGAAATAAATAATAATAATACAATATGAGCAATCTCTTCACTGAAATAAAAGTGAAAAGGGTGATGCAAGGGCTCAAAAGAGGTCACTTATATCAATCCTAAATTAAAACAGAAATAGCAAAAAAAAATTTGGGGAAAGATTTACGAAAATAGAGGTGCGTGTTCTGGGCGATGTAGGAAGCCATTAAGGTTTAATTTTGTTAATTTATGCTTAAAAGATGGAAGCGACGGGGCCGAGACAATCTCATCACTAAGAGGGTTTCACACTAGGATTATTCGAATGGCAAAGAAGGACGTCCTTAGAATAGCTGCTCGCAGCGTGAATTTAAAATCCAACAAGACATCCATTTTGGGGTGATCGATTCGAAAATAAACCATCGAAATGCTGGTATTCAGAAATTAGTCCTCTGTCGTCTGCATACAGGTTGGGCACACAATATATGTACAGTACATGCGGGAACACACACACCACCATCGCCACAACAAAGAAACCTTCCAAGACAAGGTGGGCGAGCGGATAGCACGACCGCTTTCTGCCCTCTGGAGGTACGGGTTGATCCTGGCTTCTTCCACCCCCTGGCATTTTCGGGAAGAGAAGGGCCCTATGGTGCCTCGTGCTCATGCCGATTGTGGCATGTCAAAGATCCAGGGGTTTTTCCGCTTTGATTTCTTTGGTTAAATTGTCCCTCTCGCCGGCAACTCGTAATCATCCTCATCTTCATCTGGCGGTGACGACGGGCTATGGGCCGCCATTAGGTGACGAAGGGTGGCCTGCACCCTATTTCAAAAGGGAGAACCGCTATCAGTCAGTCAGTAAAGGAAGTATTTGTGTTTAAAATGTTACATGAACGCAACCTAGGTCTCGCATTTGTATCTTTCCTTTCCCAATGCTGGCTGTGTTCGCAGGGTTGCGTGGTTTTTTCCACATGTAACAGTAAATCTCGCATTCTCTTGGGGTTGCAGGAAAGGGGATCTCTCTTCTCCTGGATGAGTCAAGTATGCACCTTCAAGATGTCTCCCATGTTCATCCGCCATGCCCCTGGATTTGGTGTGAATTTCTTGCTGATGTGTTTGTTCCGAGTAAAAACACATACAGTGTATATTGTGTTGCGTCGTTTGTAGGCAGCACGTGAGAAGGAGGAATTGGAGTCACGATCCCTGCCCTCAAGTACTGCCTACAACGTAGCGTGCAGACTGTTACCTCGAGCACAGTGTGTGAGATGGTTGCGATATTGGTAGCTTTGGACGTTGCGTTAGACCTATGTTTGCCTTCCTTCTGCATAGTCAGTGAATCCATTCTAGTATACATATGTTGCGTAGCGCTGTTGCTTCCTTTCGTATGAGTGATATTCCTCATCACCAGTGATATTCCTTTTGTTGGGGGGGGGGGGGGCGACAGAGGGCACATCTGGAAACATAGTGAGCCAAGGGTTTTCTTTTCAAGACAACCGCATTAGGTACTTTTATTCTGTTTAATTCAACCTGCACATAACGTAAGCTTCAATGCATACAACGTTTTGTAAAATACGCGCCATAAACAAACAAAATAAATTAGGCTATACACATACAGCAAAGATGCTAAAAAAATTAATTTTATTTTATTAAAAAAATAAAAGCTCTGTTTGTTCATTTGATTTCAGGTTTAGCCGCCAAGTTTTTTAAATTTTATTTTCTGGTTTGTTTTTGGGTGGCGGAGGGGGGGGGGGCATGTCCCACCCTTGGCGCCGTCACTGAATGTTGGATGGTTTCGGCTACAATAACATTTCAGTATTGCGCAATGAGTAAGCCGTTCCGGCATGTCAAGCAGCATGTACGTGGAACGGTTTGGGTTCTGCGTAACGTGCGTGTCCGAGTTTGCGTAACGTGCTAATTGTCTGAGTCTGCGTAACATGCGTGTCTGAGTCTGTCTGTATTACTTTGCTTGATGTTGTTTGTGAGTTTCGTTTGGTTTATCTGGGTAGCTAGCTATGGCTATGTATATGATGGCTGGAAAGCAAATGGTCATTTATGTCTTTGTATTGAATTTTCCTTTTTCTTTTCTTTCTCTGATTCAGCATAAAATGTCTTTGTATATTCCAGGTTTATTCAAAAATATTCCTTGTCTTTTTCCATTTACCATACTTACTTTTACAGTTTCAAATGATTTAACTCTTCAAAAAGCCACGTAGAGTTGTCCGCCGTGAGCAAAATCTGGTTCAGGTAGATAAATGCCAATCGTGAAAAGAGGACTAACGCTATGCCAGAAAAGAAACAACCAAAAACAATGATGGTTTAGCGAATTTTCGATAGTATAATATGCTTACAGAGAACATCCACTATCTTCATCAGGCAAAAAGTGTACGAGCACGAACAAAAATAACGACTACATGCTAGATTTTATGTTTGAATTTCGCCGCCGTTGGCCGTTTGGATCTTTTCACGATTTCTTTAGCCAGAGTAAAATGAGTCTGTCGGCTTTCAAACTAAATGCCAATGTTTTGGAATGTCTATCCTTGCGCTTTGCTTATTGTTATAGCAAATGCAATTCGTATTGGAAATTGGCGGCGACGAATGCTGAATGGTAAGTTTGTGTCCGATGGCGTGAGAATAATACGTGAAATAAGTATTGTTTACCCTTTTGCTGCTCCTGTTATTATTTCAACTTCTAAGGCGTTATCACGAATTTTTATTATCGTCATTTACAACCGCTCACTAAACCTTGTTTTGTATTTAAATTACAAATAATCATTACAATGGTTCCTATTTTCAAGGTCAATTTATGTGGTGGTAATCCGGATGGCATCAGACTACTTAAGAATTCTATTGGGTAAGTTTCTGCTTCTTCAGGATTATCTGATAGTATGGAATCGGCACTGTATCAAATCCGTGATTCACCAACCAGTATGTTTTTCAGTATGTGTTCATTTATTAAAACACTGTCGTCATTTTTTGGGTAAAGGATTACACATGCACTGAATTTGTTGATAGATTGTGTAGTGATACTTTTACCGTAAACTTGTTGCATTAAACAACCATCGTGCATGCATTGTTGTGGGATTTCAATTGTGTTTTCTAGTAGATCTACTTCGCAGTGCAAAGTACCATTTCCCAGTTCTAAAAGCCAGTTGCTGAATTTCTGTTAGTTTGGTCCTGTTCGCATGTTGATGGTTAGGTTCCGTTGATTTATATTTAGCCAAAATGTAGTACGTTTCAGTGAAGCATTGAGTTGATCTTGCTGAACTTGGCACTACTGGTAGTACTTGTCTAAAGTCTCCTCCAAACACTATTATTTTTCCGCCAAAGAGATCATTGTTTGACATTACGTCTTTTAAAAGATGGTCTAGTGTAGCTATTTCATTTCCTGGTGCCATGGATGCCTCATCCCATATAATTAATTTTGTTTCTCTGATTCTTGTTGCGTCTTTGCTATTTGGTTTCATTGACGAAACAGAATTTTAAAGTATGGGAACAGGTAATTTAAATGTTGAATGGGAAGTTCGTCCCCCTTGCATTAAATTTGCTGCAATTCCTGTCCAGGCCACTAGAAGAAATATTATTTGTCCTCTTCCAAGGACGATGTGTATAAGACAACTATAAATAAAGATTTTTCCCGTTCCTCCTGGTCCAAAAATAAAGAATGCTTTACCTCACGTTTTATCGAGTGTTGTTCACAGTTTAGTTTAGCGTACAATGTTTCACCCTTTTCTGTTTCTGTTTTAGTATCAAATGGTGTTGTTGGTTGGCGAAACGATTTGTCCGGTTTTAGCAGATTTTAACTTTGACAATTTAGGCCATTTATTAACAATGTATCTTCAATTTCAATTAGTGCTCTATTTTCAGCGAAAACCGGGACATCACTTATCTGTAAAAAATTTACCCATGATGATTTGAATTGCAACCATAAATTAAAAAAAAATTTTGTGGCTGACAAAATATGCATATGAAAGCAACTATTTGTCTGATGTGGTATGCCGTTGCAAATTGACTCGCTTCTTCTAAACATCTGTTCCATTCTTCATCGATTTCTATTAAGTTCCTACGGAGTGCTGCTTCTTGAAATGTTTTGTGCAGTGTGGTGTCTATCGGTTCGGATGTCTTCGAGTGATTGTGCACCAGCAACATGTAGTAGTAGAAGACATAAGTGGTAACGTTCAGTGTCTTTTGGAGGTCACAAAATACATCCGTCCAACTGTGTAATCTCCTCCTTTTTTCCCTTGGTTCCCAAATTTTTTTTCGTTTTGTCATAAATGTAGTATTTTGGTATTTGTATGTAAAGTCTGCAGCGAGCACAGATGTCAGTTTGGTTTAGTTTAAACCAAGCGGTGAGATTGGTGTTAGAGTTTAAAGAATTTTCTAATGCTTGTTGCTCCTGACTTTCTCTAAAATATACTGGTTGTTGTAATGGAAGGCGTACAGCCAATCGACAAATTGGTATGTGATTGATTGTGCATTTCGAATCCAAAAAGTCGCCATGCAGCCTCTGGAGCACTAACGTAGCGTGCATTCTATGTACGAAACAATTTCATCCCATATCATTTCCCCATCTTGTTTCCCTTCAGCTTCTTGGACAATTCGGATGTTAGCACAGTCGTATCCTTTGTATCCGTATTAGAACAGGTACTTTATACTTTTAATACTGGAGCAAACTTCCACGTTTATCTGGGCATTATAGCGAATACTTAAAATGGATTGTATAGTACTATGCACCAGTTATCAATTTCAAATTTAGCTGTATTAATTTTATTGCATTTTCACAGCGTCGGCAGATTAGATACCCATCGACATCCTCTTTGGTTTCAACTTGAAATGGTTTTTGGGAAATCTTTGATGCAGTTTTCTTCTTCCATACACACACATTTTGGATTTGATGATCCACAAGGGCCATGTATCATATTGGATTTCACAATTTCGTGAAGCTCTGGAAAAGTGTTTTTGTTTGGGATTACGGCGCAAACAGCAGCATCGATATCTTCAATTCTCTCGTAACTTGTTTTCACTGGCTAAGATTAATAATATATGTGCGTGTGGTAAGCCTCGTTTTTGAAATTCAATAATATGAATATGTGCTTTAACGTTTCCAAAAGATATGTTTTTTCGTTAGATCATTCATTAGTTCTTTAAGTTTCAGTTGAAATACTCGAGAGATAAGTCTGGTCTGTTTTCTTTGCTTTCCCATGTGTTGACATTATTTTTTTTTTATTTCTGGCCAATTTGGATTACATGTAGACGTGATAACTAGGTCCGGCTTCCCAAATTCTCTTACGATAACCATTGCATCCTGAAAGTTTTGCTGCATGTTTCTTGGGCTATCAGAAAATGATGAGGGCAGTACAAAACCATTTTTCCAGGTTTGATTCCTTGCAAATTAGCTTGGTTATTAACGTGGTAATGTAAGCCTTGATACAGATCTACACGTAGTTTACTTTGATTGTGACATATGAAGTTCAAGTTATTACCCGCTTTCCGAGTACTAAGATTAACTAACTGGTATTGAGATTCGAGGCCTAGACCCATAAGTCGGTTTTTTTTTTGCAGGCCGGCCTGCTTGTCACCAGAATTCGGCCAGGATTCGGCTAGCCAGATATTTTTCTGGCCGAGATTCAGCTGTACGATTATTCGGCCGAGATACGGCTAAGCTTGGGCTGAAAACAAAACTTTTACATTTTTTCTTGTATGGCTGAACTACAGTGGTACAATAGCTTATTACTGTGGTATCCTAGCTTGATTCTAGTACGGTCTTCTGCTATAAAAATAACTGTTGCCTGGTTTTGCACTGCATGTTTGGTTTCTGCTTAAACCAGTACTAACAAATTTATTACACTTCTCAAACTGACAAGACAAGTTTATTCTAACAGTCGTGTTAATTTTGTTCGTTTTGTCAGCCATCTCGCTGACATTATTGTCAGAACAATAACAAGCTATCATAAGACTTCACACACAACCGACTCCTCAAAACAACAGCACGTTGTGTCGACGTTTGGATAATGGAAATCATTCAAGGATGATGGATGACGAAGTCGCATACCGATGCATCACTACGAAGCAAGATTTAACGCTATTGCACAGCACTGCTTGCTATACACGGTTGTAACAGTGAGTTAACCATTCAAACTAACTTCGGTTTGGAACGTGGTTGGCTTGACAAACAATTAACAAGCTCACAAAATTTGAGTCTTTGTGGTTCATTTCCATACTTTATGACAACCTCTGGTCTTCACTGTGCGATGCGAATTGAAACATCCAGCTTTGCAACATAAAGCAGCTTGTTGAATTCGGCTTACGCCGTATTTTTTTTCCGGTGGCGGGCTTACGGCTAGCAGAATTTTTTTTTCGGCAGGGATTCAGCTTACGAAATAGATTCGGCTGCGGCGGCTAACGGCGGCGTCTTAGGGTGTCTATCGAGGCCCAGCAGGACGATGGTAGTAATAAAGAACAGTTAAGACATGTTTTCTGGTGGAACGATTAATTTTAATGAAGGTTGCAACGTTATTTCCAATTTTAAGTAGCCTATAAAATGATTCTTATAAGAAACTAGCATTTATAAAGTCTTAAAACGCATAATGCACTCTTTAATTTACAGTGGGTTCATGACATTTAAATAAAGAATATTTGCTTAATATTTTTTATTATTTTTTATTTTGGTTTGTGCCATTAATACAATTCCAAAATTGCTAGTCTATAAATTCACGAATTCATTAATTTGCTGTGGTTGCTGACACTCAAATAAAAAATTCTTTCGTAATGTTTTTTAAAATTTATGTATTGCCGGTTTATAATAATCAAGATTGCATCCGCCATTTTAGTGCTGAGAGCCAATCTGCCGTTTTAGTGGAAGAGCTCTCAGCACTGCTATGGCGGATATATTGCACTGTGCGTTCTTGGTTCATTGTTGCGCTCTTGCATCGTTACATTGTTAAAAGAGGACTGAGAGGCAAACACCGGGTAATAAAACAGTAAAATTCCCGCACTGTCACTTTATTCCTAGATGCTGTTGCCTTTTCGTTGTTATGAGGGATGTTTTCTTGCCATCATTGGTTAGCATGATATCCATATGGAAATAGTATTGGATTAGCTGAACAACAACAACAACAACAACAAAAAAACATTAGAGCTCGTATCCCCATACTCACAACCGTGAAGGTGCACGAATAAAACGTATTAGAGTTCACTCCAATACAACGAACTATAATTTGAAGTCCAATTCCAGGGAACAAGAACCGTATTTACTCAATGGTTATGTCAGAAAGTGAACGCAGTTTGTGTTTGAAATGTTTAATGTTTGCGTGTATGTGCATATGGACGTGTATGTTTGTGTGCGCTTAATTTGTGTATTATACAGGATTTTTTATATTTGTGTTTGTTGTTTTAGATTTTATGTCTGTTTCGTGTGAGTGGCTGTGTATGTATTTTGTGGACATTTATAATTTGTGAAACAAGCAGACTTCTAGTTAAGGCAGCTTTTTTTTTCCCTTGTTCCCTGGAATTAGAGTTCACATTATAGTTCGTTGCATTGGCGTGAACTCTAATTCGTTTTTATTCTTGCACCTTCACGGCTGTATGGGGATACAAGCTCTAATATTTTTTTTTTCTTTCTAAACGACAAAGCCGTTTTTTGTTCACTTAATTTGTAGGCTTTTTTCGCTTCCTTTTTATCCTAATTGGTACGGTTTGGTCTATCATGTGTATGGTATGTCTACGAGTCCACCCAATTTTGTCTGCGAAAAAACGGAACATTAGAAATGCGCATTTCTGTTCAGGTTCCACCCAAGCTTTGGGCCAAGTTTATTATTTGAGGGTAACACACTAGCGTGTGTCTAGATTTAGCATGTTTCAGCTCGATGGGTAGTTGATTCTGTATTGTTTCAGGCAGATGCAGTATCACGCCGCTCCTCTACCCAACTACTCCCCACCTCCATACAATTTGTGCAGGTGGGACCGACTTTCTGGCTTTGACACGGACTGTTGGGCCTGAAAGGGCGCCTGGTCTTCTTGGTAGCGTGTGCGTAGGGGTGTAACAGGTAGTGTGACATCGGCATTTGTGTGCGTTGGGGTTTAACAGGCAGTGTGACTTTGTGTGCGGTGGCAGGCGGTGTAGTTCTGGAACTCCAGGTGACTTTCTCCGTATTGAGGCCAGTGAGGTTGCGTTAGTGGTGTTATATGCTTAGGTTAAGTTAGGTTTAGGTTTAGGTTTAACATATTAAAGAGTGTACGGCTTTGATGCCTTTTAGACTCTAAACAAGAAACAAGTATCACGGCAAATAATCGCAGAAACAATTCAACTGGCTTCCCGAAGCCCGCATTGAAGAAGAAAATGAGTCCTTCAGTCATGTCGGTCGGCCGTCCACGACTTCGCACCCTATGGTTTAAAACTGAAAGATTTAAGCGAAAGCCAAGACTATTTCATTTTCGTTAAAAGACGATTTAATTTATTTACTGGGGCTGTAGACGATACAAGACAATGTTACTTTCCACGTGGCCGAGCATCGTTCTTGTTCGAATGAGGCTGAAACGGTAGAGCACTTTCTCCTGATGTGTCACCTCTGGGCGGGGCACCGGTGCGGGGTACTTGGTGACTGGGACCATAGGAGTCTTGTCCTACGCTGGGACGCGGACATGGGTGATATTCTTCGGGTCTCCCGGCACAACGTTGGTGGTACAGCTACCTTCCGGCAGGTGGTAGGGTTTTGTAAAAGAACTGGGAGGTTTGTCTAGGTTGTTTAGATTACGGTCGTCATTGTTGCGACTTAAGTGATTTAGTGCAAGCCACGGAATTTGATGGCGTCTTGCCGTCTCCTCCCTCCTCTTACCCATTCTAGCATTCACATGTATATTAATAGCAGGATGACTGTGTGGTATATATACATTGAAGGGCAAGGTGTGAATACGGGGTTGTGCACAGCGGAGCGAACTCAGTTCTTGGTAGTGTGACACTTAATACGCAGTAAGTGTGCGACAGACTTATTTTCGGTCTTAACTGGTGAGTGTTGTGAGTGGGCTCTGTAGTTCTCTGGAGTTGTGTTCAATTTTGTTGTATTGTAAATGTGTAGTGGGCGTACGGCTTAAGGCCAGAGCTCAATAAACAAATTCTGAATTCTGAATTTAGATAGAGCGTTTGACGTAATGGTCTGTAGGCTCTTGTAAGTAAATAAAAGTAAAAGTCAAAAGTGAGCTATAATCCGACCTTGTGCGCCTTGCCTATTGTTGCCCCATTGTTATATGTTGCAGCATTGTTAGCCCCTCCGCCACCCCTTGTCCAATTTTCTGAAATTCTCGTGCGAAACGAATTCTGCCAGCCGTGTCACAATGTGGACTTGAGAATAGATGTAGTTTGTGGCAATGTATTTTTGAATAAATAGTACTGTTAAATCTCGCATAGATGGTGGGCCTCCAACTTTTGACGTGAAAATAGCTGCTATTTCACTGACTCGTGGTTTGTTGTAACGTCTTGAGTCTAGTCTGTAGCACATTCGTATGTCACGTATTCCTCGTCCTTGTTGTTGGACTGTATCAATTTCTGCATCTTCACTTTCCTTCATGTGTTTAAACCTTTTTGCATACTCGTTGTTGATAAGAACTGATTGGAGTTTGTTCATACTTTCTTTCGAGCACCCTGAATTTTATGGATGTGAAAGACATTGCTGAAGAGCTTCATCAGAGTCTTGAATGTAAAGGCTTGCATAAGATGGAGGGTAAGGATCAGGTGCATGGAGGCTCCCTACTCGATGATATATCGAACCATGTATCCTGAAGCACTAAGGTCCATAACCTTTTGGTTTTGCTGTTTGTGTACCCATTGAAGCAAATGCCATGGAGCTGTTGTAGTTTCTTACATGTTCTAAGTAGGACTTGGAAGTTTTGTCATTATTTGTTACTAAGGTTTTACGATCATGGTTGATTATGTACCTTTCAAGCACTACTTTACCCTTTTGATACAAATGCTGAATTGTTTCTGATATTTCTCCTCTGTGAAGTTAAGTGCTCCGAAATACTGGCATTTGTCTGCTTTGTTGCTGAGTAAATATTGAGAGGTTATGTCATAAGTGTTTTCTTCTGCAAGCGCTGACATGGGAACAGACAATTGCTGACTTATTTATTTGTTTATGTGTAGTATGTATTCGTTCATGGAGTATTAAATGCGATTTTAATGAAAATGCTCTCCCGTATTATTGAAGATTCGTATGGCTTGTCATCAGTATGTGTTCGTTCATGAGATGCGAAATTTGTTTTGACTGAAAAAATCTTACCACACGTTGCACATTTGAATGGGTTTTCACCAATGTGTGTGTACGTTCGTGCACTATTAAATTAGTTTTCCTTGAAAAACTATTACGACACGTTGCACATTTAAACAATCTTTCACCAGTGTGTGTACGTCCATGAGCTACAAAGTGACTTAAAAAAATTTATCACACGTTGTGCAGTTGAATGCTTTTTCACCAGTGTGAGTACGTGTATGAGCTACAAAATTCTTCGCAGAAAACGTGTTCCCACGTGCTACAGTTTTGTACATATTTGCAATGTCTCACAACACTTTGTTTTACTTGTTCAATAAACCGTTAGTCTGCCGACAATCCCACATGCTACGAGGTGCACTGTCATATTATCAGAAGTAATTTTTTTCAATACTTCAACGTAAATTACATATGCAGAAAAAGTTTTACCAAATGTTCGTTTTCAATTCGGTTAGCATATGATGCGAACTCTGTAACCCCCCCCCCCCCCCCCCCCGGTATCAATTTCACGACAAATACGACATACGGGTTTGTTTTGTTTCAACTTACTTCAGAAACATAATTAATTAATTATTCAATCAATTTTGTTTTTTTAATCTAGATTTAATTTTTTTAGTTTATTTAAAGTTTATGTGTGGACTATATTTGTTTTATCTTTGTTATTCTGTTTATATATGTTGTAGGCGTCACGTAAATTTTCGCTGGCCGGAACAGTGCATTTATTCGGTATTTTTTTTGACAAAACACGTAGGATCGGCAACAATCCGTAACTCAAAACAATACTATCGCAGCAAATGCGACTGCCGCTTGTGATTGCGAGCGCCATCTGAAAACTATTTTGGCGTTAATACAACTAAACGTGGAAGATTCCGAACCTTTACCCAAAGGACGCGGATGGAAGCTCCATGGTTCTGGTTCTGCCAACAGCTGCCATCTGGCGTCAGTATTTCATCTCTTTACAGTTCACTCCCTACTGCAACGCCAGATGGCAGCCCACTTTATTTAGCTGGCTGTTGACTCGTCCAGTGCTGCCATCGGGCGGCAATATAGCAACTCTTTTGTTTTCACTCACCTTTACAACTCACCTTTTCACTCACCTTTCAGCACATGTTCCTGTCTGTTCGCCTGATGACATCAAGAGATGGCGTCACCGACTAAACAACTTGGTTTGTTTCTCCTCTGATGCTGAAAGGTGCTCTTTTAGGGTTTTGGAGCGAATCTGTATCGGAATCTGTATCGGTCGATATTATCATCGATGTCAGACCGGATCAACCAGCAAAATAAAACATGCTGATCCCGATTCTGCTCTTCAGTCTAGCGCAAGAAGGTAAATAGCTTTTAGAGTAAAATCCACTATATATGTGTTATCTTCGTAACTTCAAGGCTTTTTTTTTTCGGTAACGTAACAAAATGTTGATAGTGTTTGTCAATTCACATTCTATTCTAACAGTTTTTTTTTTCCCCGGAGAGCTATTGTTGAGTGTAAAGCCAAGAAAGCTGAAAAAAAAATTGCCATTTAACTATAAAAAATGTTAAGCCAAATTAAAAAAAATTTGTTTCTCAGGGACCGCTAAACTACTTAAAAGTCCATTAACTTTTTTTCTTTTTCCCTATCTTTGCATGCTTTCCCACTCCCTATCTTGGTTTGTTTTTTCCGTCTTGGCTTGTTGCATGGGCAAGTCTTCAGTTTTGGGGGACATATTTTCAAAAAAATATATGTTTTCGTTTTTTTCCCCCGAAAAATCTGCAAATTTGGTAAATCAAGGTCGCTGTTCACGGAAATTATGGCTATTCCCCCCTCCCCTCCACCCCAAATTACGTGCCTCGCTCGCGCTATCGTGCTCGCTGCGGCTAAACTAGCACACCAACACACGGCTATCACAACCCGAAAACACCCTCCCGATAATT
>JAHWFP010258855.1:22648-33463 GCA_023313725.1 Lithobius niger | reverse complement strand
TCCCTCGAACACCCACCCACCCGAACGCAGACAGCTATCACAAACCGAAACAAACAATCAACAACGCTTTTAGATGGCGGTGGCCAGTCCCGCATCACCGCTCTAAAAAGTGAAATAAATATGTAGGTGTACTTGTCAGTAGGGCGCTGGATGGTAACGAGGCGACATGTCTGAAAGATGCTGAAAAATTAGCAATAACTAGCAAAAATGGATTACTCGATAATCGATGGATTAATCGATAACTCGATAGCCAAACAAAGCCCTTTATTATTTCTTCGTTGTTTAACCTTCAAAATGTTTGAGTTGGACTTTTATTTCATCAACAAATCGGTTATTTAGGGGTTTTATGACGTGACTTTTTAGTTCAACCAAGAATTTATAGGTTCTTGGTTCAACTAACCGTTGCAGTGGTTTTAATTTTCGTAGTGGATACGTATAATATGTCCCGCATACCCTTTATCAAGATTCTTGCCTGTAGATAGAGAATATTGCGGGGTGTGATTGGTAATCACGTGACTCGCTGCTTCCGTTTGGCAAAGCGGTTCAGCACTTATTAGAATCACCAAGTGACGAAGCGAAGTGAGGTGATTTAGGATGTTTATCTTTCCCCGCACGAAGCTCGACCTCCCCACCCCCCACAATTCTGATTGCGCACACTGCATGCCGGAGTTTCTTTCTTCCTACATTCCTGCAACGAGTTTTTGGCATGATTGACGTAAAAATACGCTTTTTCAAAGTTCATCACCAGTTTCAGTTCGTGGTGTGCTAAATTTTCGAAAGACAATTTTCAAATTACACGACGTCTTTCTTCCTCATGCGTTCTTTTTGTCGTTCGTTGGCTGTCGTTACATTTACTGGACGATATTTGGAGCATCTAGAGTTTAGCGCTCGCGACTACTGATCACGACAGCCAACGAACGACAAAAAGAACGCATGAGGAAGCAAGACGTCGAGTAATTTGAAAATTGTCTTTCAAAAATTTAGCACACCACAAACTGAAACTGGTGATGAACTTTGAAAAAGCGTATTTTTCCGTTAATTATGGCAAGTAAAATTCAAAGTAAAACTCCACACAGTTGTTTGAATAGAGTTTTTGGCAGTTGTTGAATGAGGAAGATTTAGGATATTTATCATTTCCGCGCGAAGCGTGGCCCTCCACAGTTCTTAAATTGCGTGTTGCCAGAAGTACCACTGCCAGATATTCGCGTGTTCAATGTACAGTTCATTCTAGTAACATGCAGTTTCGGGGACGAATAAATAAACTGTCTTATATATATATATAATAGTCCAGTGACGGACTCTCCAGCGGCAAAAAGTCCTTCCTTTTTTCCCCTCCGTAGATCCTTCATTGCGACACATGCGGCGTTGTAGGCTGGTGAGGCAGTAGCCAGTAGCAGGAGTGGGATAGATACGCTTGCAGCGTGAAGAATTATATCGTAAAGCAAAAAGCATCGAAATTAATAATACATAAAAAAAAATACAATATTTGGTAACTCCCCACCGCCCTTTCCCCGCGTCAATGGCACGACTTCACCGCCTTCTTCTGAATTTCTAGTACCGAAAAAGCGCGCTTGTTTTCGAATCCCTCTTTACAACGAAATATCCGTCGTTATTTTTACTCGACCTTGACCTTGCGCTAAGAGGGGAAAATACCCAGTGATGGAATGCGGACAAAATCCGAAGACCCATGTGTGTGTGTGTGTGTGGAGCAACCTCTATTGAATGAGCAGAGCAAAAACGATCATTCTTTTCAAGGCTGCACCGGACACCGATACCATGCTATCGGCTAGCACGATCGGTCAAGAGCTCATTGGAACCTTTGAACTAAACTTTGGTGTACATCGTGCAGATGGCGGAGGGAATTAAGACACATGTTAGTGTGTCGCCGCCAAGATTCGACGATAACGTTAACGTCCAGATAAAACATATGTGAAAACCTTAGCAGAAACCCCGCGTACCCGTGTCGATGCGAGTTCAAGTCGACTTAAGGTAAAGCGACATAAAAAAACCTCCGTGTACCCTTGGTCTAAGATTCGGAACAGTCGAGTTGGATCTAGTCACCGGGTCATTCGGGTCAAGTTTTAGACCGGGTCTGAGCACCAGACCCGGAATTTCGGGTCAGACCCAGTGAACCGGATTTTTCGGGTCAGACCCCGTGACCCAGAATATCGGATTAGATCTGGCGACCTAGCCTGACCTGGTTACTGTACCTGAACTGATTTGGAGACCCACTGACCCCAATTAAGCCACAGAGTAAATTAAATGGAATCTTTTTCCTGTGTTAGTACCGAAAGTTATTACCACTGTTTCTACGGAAAATAATTTTCGGTTTTGGTATATCCATCCAATAATAATAATAATAATACTTTTTTTTATTAACAATTACAATTATTACATTGTAATCCTCATTAATTATTACATAGTAATCTTACATTATAAACCAAAGTCTCATAGCAGAAATGAAGCAACCGCAACGACCCCCGGAAGGGGAACAATGAAAACGTGCGAGTGTGTCAATTCTTTGGCTTGAAGTTGAAACTGGGACGTACGTTGTTGCCCTGAAAAGAAGTTGAAATTGGCACATTGTTGCCTCGTTTAACAATTTGCTCTACGCGGTCATCGCAAAGGCATGTCTTAAATGACGTCATGGACGAAGGACAGTTATTTTTCGCACGCTACTGGGAGTGGGGAAGGACCTGAACGGGGAATGCCCGTTGGTGGGGCAATTCTTATGTCAGAGCCACTATTTCATTAAGACATTGCTTTGCGGAGAGAGGCGATTGACGGAAAGGCAGCACCGAGCAAATACTGGGAAACAACCACGGGTCAAACAAATCCCCGGGTACGATGCTAGTTAATAATAATAGTAAACAAAGTTACAATTTTTTTCTAAGTGGAGGCGGCCTTACTCATATATCGTGCAAAATTCGTTTCTTTAAGTTTAATGGTAATAATATTATTGTTTTATTGTATTTCCAAGCATTGCCGTAATGAAGAACATAAAGTGCGTTACAAAGTTTATTTCTGTCAGTTGGTGAAAATGGGCTTTGCAATTCAGCACGACAGTAAGGCTTGATATTTACACCACAACTTATTCTATCTGGCGAGAGAATATCGGTTTATAGGGTGTCTACCAGTACGGAAATTCAGGAAATTAGAAAGCAGGTCAGGAAGTCAGGAAAGTGGATGTTAGGTCAGGAATTTTCACCGCTGGTAACTGTGGACGAGTTTTTCTTAAACAAGCTAATGTTGGATAAAATAAAAATGCTTCGAACTGCACTTGGGTAACACATAGTATCTGTTAATTTTGATACGACTTTTTTGTTTGTTTGTTAAGCCTATAGTGTGGGAAGTTAGGCGTATAACTGAGCAACAACGTGCTGTTTATCACAGACTTCAAATTTTATTACCATTATGCGTTTAGAAGTGCTTCTCACACGACAAAACAGTAAATACCAAGACCGATTCATAGCTGAGTCTGTAAGCAGAGACGTTTAATTTTTAATATTGTGATAATTTTTTTTTTTACGGATTAGGCCTACCATTTTTGCACTCTCAGGATCGTAGGAAGGGTAAGGCGAGAAAGGCGCCCGCCCAGGGCGCCACCTTCTTGGGGGTACCGTGTCGAATTCATGCCAACGTTTAACCGTAGTAGTGGGTGATAAAGCACATAGATTTTTAACGGATGGCGTTAAATCAAGTTCACAACGCCGTAAAAATAAATAAATAATAGATGAGACTGTGGACTGGTCAATTGTGGTCGCTTCGCAATTTTCGGATGTTTTGTTAGCCGATTATTTCTTTTTTTCTTTTAATGATCAGATGAATCTAGGAAAAAAGGTCCGAGGAAAAAAAGTCCGGGGAGAAAAGGTCCGGGGAAAAAAAAAAGGTCTGCGTTAAAAGGTCCGTGGAAAAAAGTTCCGGAAAAAAGGTCCGTTGAGAAGAGGTCCGGAAAAAAGGTCCGGGGATAAAAGATCTGGGGGAAAATCATGTAACGTAGACCAATGCGGTTTGAACTGTCTTGTCTCGTGGGGGGGGGGGGGGCAGATGAAGGTACTCGTAGCCTAATTTGGGAAGCAAATGTTCGACAAAGTTCGTGTGACCGATTATTTGCCGCGTATATATTTTTCCTCACCATTGTGAAAATGCGCTCAGCTCTGGTTTCTGTTAAAGTTTCTATTAAATATTATAATTTGATATCACTTCTTTGAGAGGCCGGATTTCGCCCACGATTTTGTTTCCCGATTGGAGTTAATGTCTCCTGACTAGGCTTTTCTTCGTTTTAGAGCACCATATCTACAAGGTAGGCAAAGAATTGAGATGTAACGCCCAACAATAATCTCATAAAAAAAATAACATTTACGACATTGGCCTTCTACCTTTGTAGGGCGAGATTTTCTCGGACTGATAAATGTATTTAATTAACCTTGAATTTGATGAACAATTTAGAAGTTATAAGCCACAATTTATCAGTGCCTAAGTCGTACTATTTAACGTTTCTTCGGACCTTTTTTCCGTGGACCTTTTTTCCATGGATCTTTTTTCCACGGACCGTTTTTCACCGGACCTTTTTCCGGCAGACCATTTTTTACCAGAACTTTTTTCCCCGGACCTTTTTTCCGAGGACCTTTTTTCCACCCACCGATCAGAAAACTGAAAACTGAAATAAAAAAAAAGTAATCATACATGATTTACATTAAAAAATTGCAGTGAATGAGGTGAAGTTATTTTATGATGCGAAATTGTGAAAGGATGAAGAGTAGCGTCGGTTAGTACAAAAAAATAAGTGATTTGGCGTGGTGCCCCTAATCTAGATAATTACCAACTAATTTGCCACTGGCCCACCTAACGTATCTACGTTACCATAGTCATTCGATCCTATTACTATTATTATTCCAAGGTAATAGGATTGACAGACCCTGACCTGACGCCACCGAGCAACCGCAATCCCCAACTTCTTAGACTTTTAAGCTGAATTCCAGTTTTTTTTTTTTTTTTTTTTTTTTGGCTCCCCATCCCTTTCCTTCCAAAACAAAATTTCCCTCCACTGAAAAATCCAGTTCACAATCCACGAAATTTTTAGCTCTAACCAGAGTGTCATCCACAATCCGAGTGTAACCTGTCACTCTTTATTATTTAGCGTTTGATGAGCCCTTTATAGCACATTCGTCAAAAGTCACACTTTTGGATTTAAAGTACTGCTAAATAGGTTTGATCAGTCGTGACGGTGACGTAATGAGCACGAAGCTTGTGATTGGTTGCCTATACGTTGCCCTTAGCAACCAAACGACCGCAGCCATCAGAAATGAGATACGAAGCATTACAGGAAAGCCAACTATACAGTACTCAAGCTAACGGAAAGTTACGTCAATTGGCATTAGTAAAGTAGTTACGGTAATGTTTGACCTCGGTAACCCTTACGGTAACTGTACCAAAAATACATTACTCGATAATCTAAACACAACCAAACAAAGCCAGATATTATTCCTTCTTTCTTCAGACGTAAAAATATTTGAAAGTTGGAATCTACTGTGATCGACTGTGATGTACTCTGCACTAAAATCTTATTTCATAAAACATGAAATAACCGTTTGTTCTCCGATTTTTAACAGCTTTTTGGCGGGAAGTTGCAGTTTGGTTTTTATGCATTCAGGTTTCACGTGGATTATGCAATAGTTGAATACTGCAGTAAGGTTTCACGTGGATTTTTCGTGGTACCTGAAACGTTACAGGAAAGCTTATTTTTGTCCTTTCCTGTTTCGACTTCCGTTCGTTTTGATTTCTGAGCATCTTTTGTAGTAGTGGTGCCAGCAGGGACGTAAAGGTTTGGGTTTACCTTTACGTTCCTGGTGCCAGAGACAAACTCCAAAACGGGAGGGTCAATTATCTCCGCCCCCCCCCCCCCCCAACCTGTGGAGGGAGGGGGCAGTTAGGAATTAGAAAAATTTGAGTTCGAAATTTCCATGATCTTTTTTTTTTATATTTGACTACTGCACTACCTACTTCAGCAGTTTTCAGTCATTCCTCGACAAAAACCTTAGTTTCTCCCCAACAGGGTGGCAATGCCTCCCACGGAAACCTCGACGCCCCCCCCCCCCTCCCGTGATACTACCCTGATCTATTGATTTTGCCTCAAATTCCTTACACTACTGAAATACTAGGTTTAAAGCAGATAGATGATCATGATTTCAGGAACCAGTTGACGCGCATTGCAAGTGTGTACAAGGGCAAATCACAAATGGGCAACAAAATCTGCAATTAATGGAACTCTTAAGTTGTAATTTTTCTACCATTTCTTGCCAGGAGATGCGGTCTAATGGTAGGCTAATGGCAGTTTAAATCAGTGGCTGCACGGAGGGGGGAGGGGGAGGGAGGACATTGCCCCTGCCCTTTTCGGCACATTCCGCATTTCGAAAAAAACAAGAATTTAGGTAAATACAATAACGGCTTATTCTAAGAAATCATGAGCTCACGGCTCATAGTGGGTAACAGTGGTTATGGACAGGTAAAGCGGCAGTTGAAGAACGGAGGACACCATCGCTACGCGTTGAAACCATCAAAACCATTGCTCCGATTACGCTCTTATCATTAAATGAATAATACAAGAGAGACATAGGTTCCAGTATTTGGAGGGGGTAGGGGGGGGGACAACAACCACCATCCCACCATCACTCCCAAGAAAACATCTCATTCTGAAAAATGGACCTTAGTCGGAATACTTAGATTTATAAAAAAAAATGTAAATGAATGAAAAAAATTAATAATATATTGGCCCAGCTTGGGATACAAAAAATTGTGCCCTTAAATCTATTGATTCCAGTCTAGTCCTCAAGGCAAATAAGCCGACCCCCCCCCCCCCCCCCGCCACCACCACCTTACCGGATGCGAGATGAAAAGTATTACTACAGTTATTACTACAGCCAAGTGTATTGCTACAGCTAGTGCGTACAGACTAACAAACCCACTGTTTGTGTGTAACTGTTGGCAGAGTTGTGGGAACAGGAAGAAGTCTCTCGTTTGGTAGCTTTCTTTGTGTGTGGGGGGGGGGGGGGGGTCAGGATGAGGAATCCAATATATTGCGTTCGTTATTCAAACATAATATGCGTGTTAGCTTTTAAGTTAAGTAAAAAAAGTGCGCGATTCAAGACGAGTTACATTAATGACCGGCCAATTTCTAATTTTCTTCTACATCTAAATTATCTTAACAGACGAAAGACAAAGCTTGTTTATTTTTCTCTCGAAAGTGATCGTAGAACGAATTTTGAATTCTGCCTTTATTATGTTCATTATAATTCATTATACGATCACTTTCGATAGAAAAATAAACAAGCTTTGTCTTTCGTCTGTTAAGATAATTTAGCTGTAGTAGAAAATTAAGGGGGGAGGGGGCGGGATTAAGGGGGTTGCTTTGGATGCTGAAGCACCGGGACACAAACCGAAAAAGGACCTCAAGGATGAAGGTCACGGGAAAAATAAAATAAGGGACTGTTTTAAATATATAAAAAAATTACTTTTACTGTTTAAAAATTATAGTTTTTTAAAAAAAAGGAATTTTTTTTGAATGCGGGACTAGTAGGCTAGGGGGGGGGGGGCGGGGGAGCTCGGGCTGGCCATTGTGCCATGGGACAGACGCCCTTTGGTTGCCACATTTCTGGGTTAGTTTTTTTCCTCCACCGAAGAAAAATGAGTGCCATAATTTGGATTGTTTTCCGGCTGGTGACTATAATTCCTTGCAGATACAAATCGCAACCCCCCCCCTCCCCGGCCACCCTTCCTTCTCTCACTCTCTTTCCCCTTTTCTTTCCCATCCCCATCTCCCCCCCCCCCCCCCCCATTGCACTCAACAAAATGGTTCAATAAAACTGTGAAAATGTTTATAACACTTCCCCCAGACCACCTACCGATAGTTGGAGTTCAGGCCTACATCACTATCAGATCATTAATTAAATTTATATGGTAAGACCCCATGTCAGCCCTGTCATCCCTCCAAATGGTACCGGGTAAATATCGGGGCTCCTCCGTACGACAGCTACACTCCTAGTACGCACTATCCCGAGAAGTGGGCTCGCGTGTTTCTCGAATTGATAATACACAACTGTTACACTAAATAATCGATTATACAGTAATTACCTGATTAGCAGGAATTATTTGTTCGATATAACTACCCGAATTGTCAAAATGCATAAAATACGTGAAAAGTTACCTGCGAAGCGCAAAGCAGCCGCCTGCTGTTGTTTTTTTTATGGTTCGCCCAAAGAAGAGAGACATACAGGACTCCGTTTTCTGTGCGATATTGTCAAAACCTGAAACTAACCTGTTTAATTCCGGTTCAACTTTTTTCCTATAAGGACGCATAATTGGGAAAAATTCTTGATCAAGGACCCAGAACCCTTCATATGCAAACGATTTCATCATAAACTGTTCAATAACAATTTGCTGACACGTGTTTCATCGAAAATCATGGTTAATCAACTTGATATTCTGGGATTTCGGCCTGACGCCAATAAGTGATACGACTGACCCGTTCGAATAAACTACTCGAGTGGGACGTGACGTCACTAGACAATAGACCTAGTGACGTCCTAGCGATGTCACGACGCTAGCCCTTTTTCTCTCCAACTCTATTTCAATAACTGCTTTTATGCATAAAATGCATAAGCAATTAAAAAAAAAAGGCCTTTTGTGCCGACATTTGTTGGTGCTGCGGCGCCTGAAAAACGGTCTAAAAGACTAAAAAGACCTACAAGGGCAAAAAATGGCCTGGAAAGGGCATATAAGATAGCAAAGAAAAGGGTACCCAGAAAAAAAAAATGTCCTTAGATCTTATTGTGCCTTTTTACTAAACGTTGCCCTTACACTCACGGGAAATCTAGGAAAAAAAAGTCGAGGAAAAAAAAAGCCGAGGAAAAAAGCCTGGAAAAAAAAGCTAATGGAAAAAAGGCCCCGGAAAAAAAAGCCGCAGAAGAAAAAGCTGATGGAAAAAAAAGCCGATGGAAAAAAAAGCTGCGGAAAAAAGGCCGCGGAAAAAAAAGCTGATGGAAAAAAAGGCCGATGGACAAAAAAAAGCGCGAAAAAAATCTGGTTGAAAATTTACAAAAAAAACTACCTAAATGCACTTAACGTGTGTATTAATCATTCATTAGCTGCATGTTGCTCGATCAAGGTCACCTTTGGAATCCCGAAAGGAAAAGAAGTAATAAGTTCCCAAATTTCTACAGTTTGGTCGTGTGTATAAATGATTCACTTTTTTTTTAGCGCTGCATTGGGTGGGTGGGGGGGGGGAGGGGGGGGGGGAAGGAGGAGAGGGTGGCGGGAAAGAGATACGATCCAGAAACAAATATTAAAATGTTTGCCGAGAAATATCAAAATAACTCTAAAAACAAAAAAAAAGGTAAAAGAGTTCGGGAATAAAAGTATGCTTTCCAGAATTTTCTTTTAGTTGTCCAAGTTACGGATATAAGCAAATTTAGGATTTCCTGATTATTCGGCCCCCCCCCCCTTCCCTCCTATCCAAATTATGGCGGAAACTCGTCATTTCATGATTTATCCTTTAACGATCGAAGGTCACCCGACCAAAGTGAGTACCACCCTTTCCCCCACGGTACACTCCCGTTTCGCCGACTCCCGGTTCGCTGAATTTACGAAACGATATGATCCCGTTTCGCCGACTCTCAAGGTATTTTAGCGACGTCAGCGCACAAACAATAGTACGATTCGTTAACCAATGACATTAAATGAGAAAGTAACACATTTCGATTAGAAAACTTGACATGGTGCTTAATTGAGGTATGCAACATGCGCCCATTATTTGTTAAAAAAGGACCCATATTCGCTAATTTGTTGAATAGAACGTTTCAAGGTTAAGTAGATGTTTGTTGTTATTTGTTTGTTAAATATATGAAATTCGCAGTATAGAAGTCAACGAATGATACAATGAAGTTTAATACTACGACCTGTCAAAAATGTTCTTTATCCCCCTGTCGAGGGATTATTGCCTCCCTTTTTTTTTTTTTTGGCCTCCCTTCCCCCTTTCCCTCCAACACAAAATTACTGACTGCGCTACTGATAGGTAACGTAAGGCATTATTTTTTTTACCTGCCATGCTTTATTTAGCGTTTAATGAGACCTTTTAGTACAACCGTCAAAATTCACACTTGTGGATTTACAGTACTGCTAAATAGGTTTGATCTATCGCGTAGGATGACGTAATCAGCACGAAGCTTCTGATTGGTTGCCCATGTCGCCCGTAGCAACCAAACGACCGGAGCCAACAGAAAATGGATACGTGAGCATTACAGGAAAGCCAACCCTACTGTACTCGAGCTAGCGGAAAGTAAAGTAGTGACAGTAAGGTTTGGCCTCGGTAAACCTTTCAGTACCCAAACCAAAAATACTTTACTCGATAATCTAACACAACCAAACAAATATTATTTGCAAATATTATTCCTTCTTTGTTTAGGTGTACAAATGTTTGAAAGTTGGAATCAACTGCACTAAAATCTTATGTATTAAATAACTATTTCTTCCCCGATTTTTAATGACCAGATCTTTTTTTTTTTTGGCATTTGCATGGTTTTAATTAATAGCTTATTATACAACAATAATACAACAATTATACAAGGTGTCCCAAAAGTCTCAGAGCACCCTCGTAACTTTTCAAGGGGTTGAAAGAAAATAGTGAAACTCTGGCAATGTAAGTTTCGTTAAAGGATCTACCTTTTCGTACAACCAGCATTACGCCTGCCTCCCTTGGGGAGCCCCAGGGGCCCCAACTCAGAAATTTTCAATGGAATGGGGGGGGGGGGGGTAAAGGGA
>JAHWFP010258855.1:0-19324 GCA_023313725.1 Lithobius niger | reverse complement strand
GGGGGGGGGGGGTTGGCTGGCGAAAATGAATGAGGGGCTCATGAAAATTGAAGGTGCTGCCATCAGGAGGGGGGAAATGGGAGGCAGGAAGTGCGCAGCAACTTCTAATGCTAATGTAATAAATTTATTTAGATCAGCACATCCCACAACTAATTAAAGTAGGCATAGTTTCGTACACTCATTTCATGAAAATGAAGATTTTAATACAATTTCTTCATCAAGCATCTGAAGCTTGATACAGCAAGTAAGGGGAGGCTTGGCCCCTCACATGCGTGGTAGGCTTCGCCATAGTACAGAAGCTGTGCCTAACGCAGACTACTTTTGACCATCAGCAAAGCTACTTTATGCCATTAAGCAACTAATAAACCGGGGTATCCTGTTACATGAAGTAAACTCATAAAGTTGAGATGGCTGATGTGTCCAAGATTTAATTTTGGTTGTTTTTTAAAACGAAAGTAAATACATAAATATGCATACTAGTAGTCAGGTATTGATATCGGTATTGGTTTAATCGATATTTATCAGTAAGTTCGCTATATCAGCATCGTACCATTGTAAGGGTTCCGATACCGATATTCGTTACTCCAAGAAACGAAATCGTCTTTCCTTCAAAGCTTATCGAGCTGACACCAAACGCAACAAATGCACCAACCAAGTGACAAAAAAATAAGGCCGTTTGCTTAATTTGTAATGAAAATGTTGCACGTGGTGATTCCAAACCATGGAAATCTTTAGGTGAATACTCTAAAGACATAAGTAGGAATAAGAGAGCGAAAATGCTTTTATTGCTACACAGAACTTGAAAATTTTGAACTTTTGATTAACTAAAATTATTTTTTTGGAATGTGTATTTCCATGTTCAAGAATACCGCACAAGCAAAGTACTTTATCTTCTGCTGCTGTAAAGTAGTACAATACGGTGTTTGTTATATAATGTAACAGTTTTAGCTTTATGTTGTTTATTGATATGTTGTTTGTGTGACAGGAAAATTAAAACGTGAGTTAAGAGTTTTCATTGAACCTCTTCATTTAACATATTTTTTTTTAACCTAATAGCAAACTTGGCCAGAAAAGATCCCAGGTTTACAAGCAAAATTTGCTTTCTTTTTTTTATGGTAATCTCAACAGTTGGAACTCATGCAAAACCAGAAAATAAAGTTGTAATTTTATAGAAAATTAAAATTTTACTCGTTTTTAATATTGGTATCGACATTGGTATCAGATCGGTAAAAACTCATAATGGCCGATCCCTCTTAAAAGTAAGTTGGAATCCCTTTAAAGTTACACCAACACTAAAGGTGTTTCTCATGAAGTGAGTTGAAAAAATAATTAAAGTGCATTAAAATTAAGACTTTCAGTTATTCTGGCACCAGAGGAGTATTCAAAAGCAGCACCATTTACATTGACATTGTCAGTCATAGTGAGACAAAGAACGTATTCTTTCTTTTTCTCTTCGTTTTGTAATTTATTTCATAATAGTGATTTCTATTTTACAACTGTTTAAATTTCAGAAACTCTTACTTTGACAGGTGCCTGATGCAAGTGATGAAGACGAATTTCCACATCTATCTGGTCAACGCCACACAGAACATCCAATGTACCTCGTACAATACCAGTTGTGTCAGCAGCTTAGGAAAACCGCAAGCGCAGCAAAAGCAACAACCGATACAACTTGTTTGTGAACTTTGTGCACTTTGCTGTGCTGAAGCCCGTAACAGGTTACATGAAACTTAGCGAGCAGTGAATTGTGAAAGAACATTGCTTCAAGAAACTTACTGTAGCCTTGCGGATTATACAATACTCATTTATTTCCGTGCAAGATCATTGAGATTTCCACAATGACATAGGAGTGAGGTGACTATTGAATTAGCACTGAATTCTCAGTACTGCACCAGTGGTAGGTCATTAGGAAAGTTGCACGTATCATAGACTATGATCTCTCACACTCCCTTCAGATCCTTACGAAAAGGGTCATGTTGCACACTCAAGTGTTCATCAGTGAAGCTATCAATGCGTTAAGGAAGGAAGGTTGGGTAACAACGCGTGGACAGCCCCTAGGCTATGGAGGTGTTGTGTCACGTGAGGGTCAATTGACCAATCGACTTTCTTTATTTGTTAGGAAACAGATCAGTATAGGAGAGCGTTAGGTCAGAGTTTTCGTACCCGAAAATCATTAAGGCCCCAACCTTGATAGCGGAAGGACCTGTGTGGCGTTTCCTTTTTTTTTGTCGTCCCCAAAGTAGTAAAGTAGCATGGAAAGAGGGCGAGTACGATAGAGGGTCCGAGAGTGCAGCCGTCAGTGGGTGGACCCTTCTCGCCAACAAGAAGAGCCCCACACCGACGACGGCAAAAGGGGAAGAGGTCGGCCGACCAAGTATGAAAATGAGGAAAAGAGAAAGGCGGCCAAAAACGAGCAACTTCGGGTGGCCTACCCCAAGAAGAAGGAAAGAGAGAGGGAAAGTAAGGAGGAGGCGGAGATCAAGGATTTTTGCACTGCAGAAAAGAAAGTAAGAGAAGAAGCAGAAAGAAGGGAAAAGGAACGATGGATGGCGGCAAAAAGTAGGGAAGGCTATTTACAGCACGTAAGAAAAGGCTGTAAGATTTCGGGATGAGTTGGTGAAATCAAAGGACAAAAAGAAAGGAACGGACGTTACGTTAATGGCAGAACCCCCCAGCATTAAGACACAACATCATAAAGCAAATTGGACGCGGTATAATTTTCGGAATTACAGTGCCAGCGAGACATACATGAAAAGTGGAAGGCTGACACGTTCCCAAAACATGTGCAAAGATGGATGCCGGGTGATGAGGCGAGGCCACGTTTCCTTCCAACAGTCAAGGCGATGGTGGAAGTTCGTCGTCTGCAGCGCGGGGTGCAGTATATGGAACAGTAGCCAGAGGCTGGTGGTGAGAATTTTGCAGGAAGGGCGGCAAGTGCACGGGCTTGGGCGCAACCACCATTGCAGTTAGAAGATGGACCAAGGGCCATTCTGTCGGACGAGCGGAAAGAGGTGCGTAGCAGGCACAAAAAGACCGCAGGGCTTAGTTAAAGGGCATTTGTAAGGTGCTTTTTCCCAGAGACGTCACCAGCAGGCAGCCCAGGAAAGGTGGCCATCACGCATCCCTGAAGAGACAGCCACATCTGCAGCTATCTGGCCCACTCGAAAACCTGCACCACCCTGTAGAATGGCCAGCCCCAAGACAGGAGGGCTTAGTCATCGCTTTCGATTAAGAGAACTTGAACGACGGGGATGCATCAGCCTTCGAGCCTGAGGTTAATCAGCAAATTAACGCCCCATTACTAGAGGTACCCGAGGCCGGGGCACCTCCGGCCATACCACAAGAGGCAGACGACGGCGAGCTGGGAGAGCTACAAAATTTGTTGGCGGAATGTTCGATCAAAGATGAAGGAGCATTCTTCCCAGAGGATGTCAACAGCATCACCACGGATGAAGATGACACACAATGGCTTCGTAACGTCCATGAGAAGCACTTTGATTAAAGACAACAATGTGTGGACACGGACATGAACTACTCATTGTGAAGTGTTGTGCTACTAGGCAACGAACATTTACACAAAAAAAAAAAACCAGGGACTTATCCTAAAGACTCTGCCTATAGAGTGGCTTATGCCGTAACATCACGAGCACGTTCTGTTGTGTCACATTTGAACATGGTGTAAAAGGATATGGAAACGGCATTAAATGTACACGTGGTATTAGTTGTGTGCATGATTAAAAGTGGTAGTCTAAACCAAATGTGTAGTACGTAATATCAACCACAAGTGTGCATGTCATAATGTCATGTTTTGTAGCCCATAGGGCGGCCAAATAAATCAAGTGCCTAGAGAAAACTATAGTAAAAACTTACATTTCTCTACTCGCTGCCCGTAATAGGTGGATGTACGAGACTTGTTTGTTGGGGCAAAATTTTCTCTTGGGTTACGGTTTATTTATTAAATTGGCTAATTTCTGGAAACTAAGATTAAAAAATACGCATGTAAATATGGCAACAGTTTCGAACATAGAATAAAAATGAAAGAGTGTAAATAACTTTGTAAATATGTATATTTGGACTACTTTCGAACCTACTTTATGCTAAGGGGGAGGAGGTGTGGTACTATGGCCCTACGAGATGACGCTGGGACAGGCTGCCACTTACGAAGCAACCCCATAAGGCGCTTCCCTGTTAGGTTAGGAGGAGCGGGCTGAGGTCTCGCAGGCAAGCCCGCACATGCAGCGCGCCGCTGGCACTGAAGAATCTATATTCGTAGCTATATAAAGCGCGAATATCGGGTATGACGGGATCGGCAGTTCCACACACGGCTTGGTGTGTGGATGGGACCTCTCGCAGCTAGACAAATGGGAAACATAAAAACGACGTAACTCAAGGATTCCAAGTTGCCGTAGACAGGACGTCACAACCGGGAACGAATTCTCGAACAAGTCTGGTACGCCGGAGCCTGCAAACGAAAGGCCAGCGAGGAGAGAGTAAACTGGGGCTTAAACTACAAATACGTGTGGGCTCAGTTTGCCTACTCTTTCCGTTACCATCGGCGAAACAACCGCCGCAGAGTTTGGCTCTCGGGGTTCTGTTTGGCAAAACGTTGACAAAGAAAAGACTGATATCCTATTTTACCAAGTGATGTACAAATTCCTTGTCCAACGCAATACAGATGAAAGATATATCCCAGCGTTTCATATTAATTTTCAACCAGTTATAGTATTATACACAAAACTCCAGATAATGGACATAAAACACTTTCGAGGTTAAGAAACTAATAATACTGTAGTGGGTTCTCACTACGTACTGCATTGGCGATTATTGTTTTACTTTCCTGACGTAACATTCATAAGTGCCCAGCGAATCAATGGGGAAAATCTTGTTCTCGTAGGCCCAGAAGTTATACATTTTCATAGAGTTTCCAAAGGTATTTCCATTTATTTGCCTAGTTTTTAGTTCATGGCCAGGTATAAACACATTGAAAGTGTATACAGTGTAGCAAAGATGCGACAAGGCATCACAAAAGCTATTAATGTGGTATTCCCAAATGCAACAAGCCTTTTATGCTTGAAACATGTTAAAGACAATATGGAAAGAAAAGAAAATAAACTAGGTGTACCAAAAAAATTGTAACAGAACTCATCCAAGTCATATTCGGTTGCCGTACTTTTCGAATATTGCGTAATGGGATTGGTTGGCTACGAAAAGGATGACTTCGAAATTGAACGCAGAATTTATACTTAAAAGTGGAACTGTAGACAAAACACGTCTAAACTTCTCAGCATACTTCCAAAAACAACATTTAAAGACCAAGCAGCGCATGACAGAAACTGTTCAGAAGTGTCGAGCTACAACACCAACATTATTGCCTAAATGATTAATTGCCTAAACAATATGGTGAAAGCTTAGAATTTGTTTAAAAAACAGGGTTTACGTTCTGTCATTGCTCAAATACATTCACTGGTCAAATTTCAGTACACCCAAGTGCCAAGCTCTGTACGAAAGTGGAGAATACAGGCTAGTGAAAAAATACAAGAAACATGAACTCAAAGTGTATATGTGGCATGCCAAAACCAGTGCACAAAGGCGAGCAATTATCAGCAAATTCTTTAGTCATGAATAGTGTCGTGAGTGGATAGATTGTTTGGGTGAATAATTATGGTCTCTCGTAATTAGCGACTTTCCCTAGGAGCAAGATCAGTAATGTATTTACGTCTTACCAGATGGAGCCACCGTCATTTTTGTCTGTGAAGGAATAAGGCCGTACAGTCAAATGACGTTTCATAAATTTGGCCATTATTTGATCCCCTTCCTCCGTCACGCTTATGAGTTTTGCACCCCTCCCCATCGCGAAATAGAAAATGATGTCGCAAACATTGAGCCCCTCCTCCCACTTCAGACGACAATCTGGAAAAGTGGGAGAATTTTTCGTGAAACACATAATTCTGTTGACTTTTTGTTTTGCTCTTTATCATATCGTTTTGATAATTATTCTAATATATGTGTGATGTCGCAAATTTAATGACCTCGTCTAACCCCTTGTCCCAAACTGTAACACTCTGCCCCTTTTACATGACATCATATTGTGTATGGTCCAATAGCACCTTAAGCCATGGAGGGCACAAAAAGTCACGTGTATCCAGATGTCATTTGTGAACTAGAATTTTTGCTCGTGCATGTCAACTTAGTAGGGTTCCACAGACCACAACTCATGCAAACAATGTATCCTCTTATGAGTAGTCCAGGATTGGCAACAATGGTACATTAGCATCAAAGTGTGCATTGCCTCCTATGACTGGGAAAAAGAACGGAAAAAAAAGATGGCAAAAGAAATAAAAATGTTTTGTTTGCCCCATTGTGTTTACAACTAAGCCCATTTTATCAAATTTTTCATAATGAGTCATTCTACATTATTGTTTTTCAAAATAAGAAACTGTGTGCTTGCTACAACTCCCCATAGGCTAAAAAGTACCCCTTACAACATTGTTATTGCACATAAATAACGTTATTATCATCCAACAAACGAAGACATCATATAAAACTACAACAAAACAATGAGAAACTCATATTACCATATTACCCTTGATATTAATAATAATCCGCAACAAAATCAATTTCTTTACTTCACTCCTGGTATGGTAATAGTTGAAGATGAAGTTAAAATGAGATTAACACAGTCCAAGTCATTGTTAAAATAAGAGTTATCTTACCAAAGTTTGGGAAACACATAACTAAGTTACCTACTGTTGTCAGGAAACCCAAGTAGGGGCAGGAGCCTACAGGGACATGGAGCTTACAAGCAAACAAAATCCAAAGATCTACTACTAGACCGAGCTGGATTAGTGCCACTTACACCATCATAATCTATTACACCACATCTCCTCGGCTACGGCGGGGCTGCAACCACTAGGCCGAAGTGGGCTGCCGTATTGCACCCTCCTCCCCCTCCATGTAAAGCTTTGTGATACCTGTTGGCCCACACTTGCAATACTAATTTAGCATCCTATGCCTAAGCGGCTACAACATTACTACTGACCCTAGCCAGACCCTTATTACTAGCCAGTGTTAATGTCAGAGATCAAACTGTAAGAGATGTGATTACACACCGTTTCTTTTTTGGAATTTTTTATGTTTAAGGAACGAGCTATAAATTTGGCATGAACGCTGCTTCTGTCCCCCCCCCCCCCCCATTCTAGGTAAGGTATGTTAATATGTTGTTATCATTCAAGCAGAGGTCGGGCCTGTAGCTATCTAGCCATTAGAACAGGACTCGGAAAACGTCCAATAAGAGCTATATAGATGTAGAAAACCACCTCCAACTGGTTGTATGAATGCTGTAAAAGCATACTCGACTCGGACTTGGAGCGACCACTATAAAAAAAATAGGATAAAGATTTGAAGGAATATGCACTCTTAATATAACGACGTTATCCCAACAGGAACTAGATGTGTGAATTACAGACGTAGCGTAGCGTGCTTTGTGGAAGCCTGGGGGTGCGTAGTGTAGCTTTCATAGATACAGAAGATCATGGAGGCTCAGGATATTCCCGGATACTTCCACCAGCAGCGAATAACCAGGATATCTGTAAAGAAAATATATAAAGCAGCCATTTCCAAGTCTATGGTTTAGCTATCCCCGGAGGTATATGCAGGTGATACCGATTTGGAGGCCCAGTAGTCTGCTAACAACATGTAAAGGTATTCGAAAATATGGTGAGATCCGTTGATGTGTCGTAATTCATCACCCGAATTTTAACACCCAAATCACTAGCTGATTCGAGAATTTTAATTTTGATAGCACAATAATTTGCTGGAACCAAAAACGGTTTTTTGTTCGTACCACATCTACATCCACGAAAAACAGAGGTGTTGTTTTGTAGTATTTTGTTCCATGAATGCAGCTTAATAAAGAAGACTGGTCGTGTGACAAAGCGTTGTTAAACACAAGTAAATAAAAAAAAGACAAAAAAAATTATAATACTCTACCTGCACATGCATCCAGGGTTTATTTTCCATAATATGCAAATAAAAGAGGGATGAATGCTCTCGAGACGAGTGTAATATTCATATGGTTATGAGTTTAAGACTGCTACTCGAACAAAACTTAATGTAACACTATACACTATAAACATTATAATCTCCACACATGTCAAGGTCCTTGCAGTGTGGTATGCAACCAACATAGTCTTTATTATCTATACCACAAGGCTAATGGTGCGCCCATGACACGTACACAGCAAGATTTTCAGCACGAGTAGCCCAAGGTGGGAAATGACATGAAGACCTTTGACCAATGGGGTCTCGCAGTTGACACCTTGCTGACCAGCAGGCAGGAGTATATCGATCAGCGCGGAGGCAAAAAGTGCTATTCAAGCCCAAAATCAACTGCAGGACAGACACTCGTGAAGCCTGACAAATACATAGGGACTGGCCATCCAAGAAGCAGTAGGATAACCGATGCTGTAGTGACAACAGGCCCCATAGCCCCATGCATGAAGTTGTCTGGCAAACGTCAAGGTGAACAGCAGAAGCTTGACTTAACGCCAGATCAAATGACTCACAAGAACGAGCTTAAGCATCTAAATCGCTTGGCTAAAAAGAAGGCAGCAATGTGGACAGCAGAAGAAGAAGCTAAGGCAGCCGAAATCTCATCAAGGCAGGCAGATCGGCCCTTGCGCAATGCGTAAAGAGATATGAGAGAAATGGAGGTTAAAACGAGTAACAAGGCAGTACGTCAAGAATTTCCAATGTGCACGTAGACCCGAGACAGACAGACAGGATGCCGAGGAGGGACCTACCACGAATATCCTGGTAAGTACCTCCTCCAGGATAGCGGGTATACACAAGCCGCTACAAACTATACTGGTTCTTGAAGGTGATGCCTAATGTGGGAACCCAGGCACAGTGGGAAAAGGCTGTGGCACCAGACAAAATTGCAACATGGTAGCCAACTTTCGAGGTGGATCCAAAACGAATATGTGTTCCACATGCTATGATGCCATTTGCCCTATCAGTACCACATCTAGAGAGGAAGCAGCTGTAGACAGGGCCGGATGGACAAGGCAATAATTCGATGCACCACCTTTGTACTGTCAAGGGAGGATGCTTACGAGTGGCACAAATGAGGACAATGGATCACTACAAGACTGTTCCTGGAGTCAGTAATCGACCACAAGGTCATAGATATACACTAAATTTAATTTTAGAAATAAGTGAGTCTTCTTGGTCACCTAAAAAAGACGAAAGACATTACAATGATGGTAAACGAATTCACACACCTCTCCCATATTCCTACGTTGGTTATACTTAACAGAGAATAAAAAATCATAAAAGTTATGCACAATTTTACAAATTGACCCCACACAACTTGGCATCTTGAAATGTTCACCATTAACCGCAGATCTTTACACACGATCAATTGTGCATCACTTTTATGATTTTTTTATTCTCTATTTGTAAGTATAACCAACGCAGGAGTATGGGAGAGGTTTGTGAATTCATTTACCATCATTGTAATGTCTTTTGTCCTTTTTAGGTGACCAAGAAAAACTCAGTTCTTTCGAAAATTAAATTCAGTGTGTATCTATGACCTTGTGGGTGATTACTGTCCCCAGGAACAACCTCATAGTGTTTATCCTTGATCCCACAAACTTAACCGTGTTTGGAGGGAAAATTGGCTAGCTGGAATTTGAAAACTTTGAAGAGATGCTGAAACGAAGAAATGCCTTCTACGGGACTACTCAAACAGAGTCGGAGGCACCACCTACACAAGGGGGCAGTCGGCCACAACCGCAGACACCAACCATCACTACAGACTGTAGCAGAGGTAAACGAAATGTGTGAGCAGATTGAATTGGAAGTAGCCATCGCATCCATCCAAATACCTGATGAGGCTATTAACGAGGACCCAGTAAAAGATGTTACGATGGACACTGGAAATGATTCCGGCAGTGCTTTGGACACCCAGGTAGATGAGGATACCATGTGGTAGGGAGGACTGAGCGAAATCTTCCTGGAAGATGAAACGTGGGCAAGAACATTCAATGACATTAATGTGTTCTCCATCAATGCCTTCATACTTTTGGGGAAATACCACGACCCTACAAATGACAGTTGTGTTAATGGAGGAGCGAGGTTTTTTTTTTCATTATTATTAGTAAGTGTTTGAAGAGTGACCTTTTAGGCATAGATTCGTTTTACACGAAAATTATAAGTAGCTGAGAATTATTGCTTACCATTTCAACTATTTTCATTTCCTAGTCTAGGAACTGGTTTTTAAGGTTTTAAAAGTTGTTTTTAATAAATACAAAACTTTGTTTAATAAACAAAATGTGTTCCATAAGAGTTTCAGTTTAACAAAAACATTTTAGAGTGTCTAACTGTGCTTCTTATGTAATGCTTTCAGCAGGACTTCCAAAAAAGTGGCCCCCGAGCGACCATAGAAACTTTAAATGTTTTTTGCTCGCTATCTGCACTTCAGGTGCTGGACTAGACGTGGTGGTAGGGCAAAATTTTCAACGGGCAGGAGGGCGCTTGTAAATAATTTTCGAGTCATTCGCATATAGTATGTACACCTTTGGCAATAGCTTTGTTAAAATAGAAATCTCCTGTAAATAAGGATCTCAAAGAAGGGGGGGGGGGGGGGAGGTGTGACGTCCTGGCTAATGGCTTTATGACCGAAACCACACAGACAGCCCTTCACTAGAGAGGCAACGCATACGGCGGCTTCGCTGCGCATTTAGTGACAGATGCAAGAGTCAATTGCGAATGTCTTGTGACATCGCGTGGCAGCTGCTCAAGATGGCACTTTTCGCCCACTCGGTATAAATTAAACTTAAAAAGCACTTGTAGAATGTTACAAAGTAAAAGCCACAATTTGTGCACTGTCTGGTTTTACTTTGCAACACTTGGTATAAAAGCAGCCTGGAAAGTGCCATCGAGATTAGAAGTTCCACAAACACCAAGGTGTGTGATCGATGGGACCTCTCAACTAGACAACCAAAGAAGCCATGGAAAGTGAGGCCAAAACGGCCATGAACAATGCGACAGAAAAGGCTGATGTTGTTTGATTGGGAGACTTGATCGCCTGACAACATAAAAGTCACTATTAATGTCGTAGCTCACCGTTTTCTTGTTGAAAAAACGACGTGTATAACGGTGATATTTGCCTATAATTACTTACTGGCTACTATAGTCCAGTTGCCAAATGCTGATTTTTGGCCTAACCTAAAAATACTGTCTGCACAAAAGTCTTTGCGCAGAAATGTTCTACAATATGTCCCTACTCCAAAACATAATGATGCCACCTTGGCACCCTTGGAGAATTAAAGATGGCGTCCAAAATGGCAACAACAAAATGGTTTTTGGCTTCTAGCACCTAAACCGTTCATCCGATTGAAAATTAACTGGTTACCAATTATGTTCAGAATAAAATTTCCTTAAAAAAGGTCCTATTCATAATTTTGGTAAAATTAATCCTTCTTGCATAAATTCGTTATTTAAGTTATTTTAGGCCGTTCGTATGTTACATATACATACAATTCCTGACTTTAAACAGCTGCAGTACCCGTTCTAATTCGGATAAATGGACGTGATTAGACTTAGATGAAAGAAGAATATGTATATTTTCCAACAAGGGTAATTAAAGCGATTTATATTAATTAGGAACTAAGCTACGGCAGTTTATACACGTTGTAGCACTGTGCTTTTCGCTCTATTTTACCACATGTTTCATATTTAAACTGCTGCACCACCCGTTCTAATTTGGATAAATGGATGTAATTAGGCTTAGTTGAAAGATGAAGATGTATAATTTCCAACAAGGGTAATTAAAACGATTTATATTAATTAGGAGCTAAGTTACGGCAGTTTACCTACGTTGTAACATTGTGCTTTTCGTCCTATTTTACCATAAATTCCATCTTTAAACTGCTGCATCACCCGTTCTAATTCGGATAAATCGACGTGATTAGGCTTAGACCAATTCCAACAAGGGTAATTAAAATGATTGATATCAATTAGGAGCTAAGCTACGATAGTGTATTCCATCTTTAAACTGCTGTAGCTTAACTTCTAATTAATATAAAATCGCTGTAATTACCCTCGTTGGAAAATGTGCATCTTCATCTTTAATCTAAGCTTAATCACGTCCATTTATCCGGCTTAGAACGGGTACTGCAACTGTTTAAAGATGGAACTTGTTGTAAATTAGAGAGAAAAGCACAGCGATACAATGTAGGTAAACTGCCGAGCTTAGTTCCTAATTTATATAAATCGTTTTAATTACCCTTGTTGGAAAATATACATCTTCATCTTTCATCTAAGTCTAATCACGTCCATTTATCCGAATTAGAACGGGTGGTGCAGCAGTTTAAAGACGAAACTTGTGCTAAAATAGGACGAAAAGCACAACGCTACAACGTGTGTAAACTGCCGTAGCTTAGCTCGTAATTAATATAAATCGCTTTAATTTCCCTTGTTGAAAAATATACATATTCTTCTTTCATCTAAGCCTAATCACGTCCATTTATCCGAATTAGAACGAGTACTGCAGCTGTTTAAAGTCAGGAATTGTATACGTAACATGCGTTAACGGCCTAAAATAACTTAACTAACGAATTTCGGCAAGAAGGTTTAATTTTACCAAAAATATGAATAGAACTTTTTTTGAAGGAAGTTTTATTCTAACCATAATTGGTAACCGATTAATTTTCCATCGGATGAACGGTTTAGACGCTAGAAGGAAAAAACCGTTTTTCATCGCTATTTTTGGACGCAGTCTTGAATTTCCCGAGGGTGCCAAGGTGGCATCATTATGGGGTTTTTTTTTGGTTTTTGTGCCGGCTGCCGGACTATTTAAGTAAGGGTCTGGTCATTATTTATGGCAGGGGGGAGGGGGGGGGGGGGAGGAAACGAAAATGTGACCAGCAAATTTGACCTCCCCCTCCTTCAATACCCTGAAAAAATATTGCTCTCCCCCACTCAAGGTCCAAAACAATGTGACCCCTCCCCCCCCAAAAAAAAAACCCAGCTTTTCGTATAACCTACTATTGAAACTGTCTGTAGATGATTTCTTGTAGCCAAATTAAGTCAGTAGCTCTCCACACCGACAGTTACCATTAGTTGTAAGAAAAGTGTTTCGTTTTTAACGAAAAGACACGTTGGCTTGAAAATGTTCTACAAAATATTCCTTACACCCATTTCTTGTCGAGATTGATATAAGTATGATGAGCACACTGTTTGCTTGTGCGCCCACATCCGTAACATAGTCAGCACCTGAAAGACAGAAGAAGCCAACAAACCAGGTACCAAGGCTTTTCTACAAAGTTCTTTGTAAAAACTATACTTGCAGTATTAGCACTAATAGCTTCAAAACCGTGTAAACACTCATGGTTTCCCCCCCCCCCCCATCCCTCCTCGGGATAAGCTATGATGTTGACTGGTCCCTTCGGTTAGGCTAATTGCGTTGTTCTTTTTTTTTTCACTTTTATGTAGTCCTCATCAAGGGCTTTTTTCCTTTTGCCTTTTTATCCGCAGCTTTTTTTTTTATTTCATTCAGGCTTTCCGTGGATTCTTCCCCCCACCCCACTCCCGTGTCTACTTTTTTTTTTAATCTGTATTCACATAACGTCTTCGTAGATTATAACAGAATACCTTCTAGCTGACACAATAAAAAATGTATTAGTAAAAATGTATTAATAACAAGGTATTGATAACAAGGTATTAATAACAAGGTACTGATTGATGGTCGATGAAAAAATCCTCTACTTGATGAGAGACTAGAAAAAAACTAAAACGCATCTCCTGTAGAACGTAATTCTTTTAAGGTATGCATGTTCTTTGTTGGTGTGCATCTTGCCTGAAGTAAAACGGATGGTCAGCATGTTGTTGACAACAATCTTGGCTGAAGGACGAGATACGAGTTGAGGGGGTTTTGCTGTCCACTGAGGGAGGCAATATCGGGCCAAACGGAAATGGGGGGTAATTCAAAACCCCTCCCACTCCAAAAACTTGTGACAGGTCTGACAGTCCGCGGCCACGCATGACCTGCAGGGGGTATGGCGGGAAAAGTTGCCACTCACTGACCACAAACCTCCTTCAGTATTTTCCCTTGCTCAAGGCCAATATAGAGAGCGATTAGCCTGGACGGAGGAGGTGTTTGTTCATGAATCAGAAATCTTCCGGGGAAGAAGGCTTACAAGTCAGTTTGATAAGTTTTTTAATTTTTTTTTAATTAATTTTGTTGAACCTAAGGGGGACCGGTCATTATGTATGGGGGAAGGGGGGGGGGAGAGAAAAGAAAATGTGACCACCAAAATTTCGATGACCCCCTCCCATCCAAACCCTGATAAAAATGTTCCCCTCCCCTACTCAAGGTCCTAAAATATTGTGACCCACCACCCCCACCAAAAAAAAATGCACTTTTCGTGTAGGCCTACCTATTGACGCTATTGAGATTGTGTGCAGATGATTTTGTGTAGCCTAATTAAGTAGTACTCCGCACCGACAAGTTACCACTAGTTGTAAGGAAACCGTACCTCGATGTTAACGAAAAGACATGTTGGGACACATACTTTCGTTGTTCCTGATACTCAGCTTGCTTCGAGTTTCATACAATAAGTATGATGAACGCACTTATGTCCATATCGGTAACATAGTCAGCACCTGAAACACAGAAGAAGCCAAGAAACTGAGAGACAAGGCTTTTCTGGAACAATAATAACTTCAAAACCTTGTAAATACTCACATCATGGGGAGGGGAAGAAGGGTCTGGGGGATATGCCACGTAGAAGCTGAGGGGTTTTTAGAAATTTTGACTGCTGAAAGTATCATTTTTCAGGTCCAAAAGTAAATATCGGGCTGAAAATTAAGTATTTGTTGCCAAAATATGTGTTCTTGTTAGCTTGCCAGTCAGAATGTGCTTCTATCATAACTACTGCTGCAACTCGCAAATTAATCTTTTCAAGAAATTTTTTTTCGTATTAACGTTCAACTTTTTTTTGAAGGGAGGGGCGCCCTTTCCCCATATCGGCGCTCGGGGCGGACGCCCCCTTCGCTCCCCTTTTGCTCCGGTACTGCCCCCCTCTTCCCCATCCCTCTCAAATAAATTTATACTTATGCGCTTACTTTACTGGATCTAATCGTAAAGTCTCGTCCAAGGCAAAAATCAGTTGACCGAATTTGATCTAGCAATGATCAAACGGTATGAGCTAAAAAAAAATTATTAAAATTGTAATTGTGGAGAGGGAGGGGTCCTAACTAGGAATCGGTAAGATAGCCGAGTCGTTATCTCAGTTGGTGTATGTATAAATCTAAGGAGGCTTCAATGCTGGCTTGAGAGTCTTGGCATTATTCTAATTTTTATTTTCAATATACTGGCCATGCGAGCGAGACAATGACGTGCCCCGCCAAACGCTAGAGTATGACGAATCAGAGAGTTCGTTACTCCACTGTTTTACTCCACGGTATTTCATATGCTCCTGGTCGTAATCGTTTGTTGACATACTTTTTACTCATCTTGACCTAGTTTCGCGTTCTCGCTCTCATCACCACTGGGGAGAGCTAGCAACTGCAACAGCATCAACGCGGAAGACGTTTTAACGTGGAATTGTTAGAAGGTTACCGATAATCGAGCAGTAAAAGCAAAATGCAGAGTAACAATAACAAAGTTGTCTTGCTAGTAATAGTAAAAGTACTGACCTAATTACTGTCCCAACTGCACAAAATAAATAAGTGCTAGAGACTGAGAGTTGCCCCCAGGGTCTCAAACGTGAGTCAGGCACAGGTATGGGTCAATCAATGAGTCTGTCAATTTGGGGACCCGTCAATTTGGCAACTTAAAAAAAAATAGCCAGTGTCAGCAAGGTAGTAGGTAAAGATACCCCCGGAAAAAAACACCCCAGAAAAAATACCCCTGGAAAAAATACCACCGTAAAAAATACCCTCGGAAAAATTACCACTGGCAAAAATCACCCCCCCCCCCCCCGAAAAAATACACCTGGAAAAAATACCCCCAGAAAAAAATACCCCCGGAAAAAGTCCTTCTTTATTCTGATGAAAAAATACACCCAGGTTGATGTAAGACAACTAAAATTTTATTTTGTCAAAGCAGTGTTAATTAACTTCTCACCACGAATGGTAACTGGAGCGAAAATCCTCAAAGCGTATTTTTCAACGTACGTTTTCCGGAAAGTAAAAACAGCCACTCGTTCGACAATTGCCCGCATGGTTTCGCAATTCCGTGCAGAAAAGAAAAACCATGGGTGATGAAGCTTGAACAAAAAAACAAACAACGAAAAAAAAAAAAATTGAGGAAAGGACAACTGCGGAAACCCGAATTGTTTTGTCGATTTTTTCTTTCGTATTATTGTTTTTGTTATAGGAAAGGTTAGCTTAGGTCAATTGCCTTGGCTCGAATTTCACCAGGCAGGCAAAAGACTTATAATATTAGCATATGCTTATAATGATTAGAATATGATTATAATATTTTTTCTGCTGCTTTTGTTTTGCTTGGCTAAATCGAAACTAATCACAAAAATAGAAATGGTAGATTTTGTTCATAAATTATTTTTATGTAATTATAAACCTTTCAGGCTTTCTCGGGCCTTACTTTGTGTGTGGAAGAGACAGTATAGGTCAATCAATGAGTCTGTCAATTTGGGGACCCGTCAATTTGGCAACTTAAAAAAATATAGCCAGTGTCAGCAATTATAATTATTATAGGACGCTAAAATATCGGATACTTTAGTTCATATTTGTAAAATTGGTTATACTACAGAACTTGGGGTATTCACGGGGTATTTCCAAAGGGGTATTTTTCCGGGTGTATTTTTTTCGGAGGTATTTTTTCCAGAGTAATTTTTCCGGGGTATTTTTTCCAGGGGCATTTTTTCCGGGGGTATTTTTTCCGGGGTATTTTTGCGAGGGTATTTTTTTCAGAGGTATTTTTTCCAGGGTATTTTGTCCAGGGGTATTTTTTTCCAAGGGTATTTTTACCCGGGTCAACCTACGGTAGGTTCTCAGTGTAAAAATGTCAACTTTGACAGCTCGTAACTCCATCATATTAATCAAATTTGTTGACCAAATTTGAAACCTAGCCTCGATTTGTGATGCGAAAATTTGGAAATTCGGTCTAGCCAAGGTGGAAAGCCAGAAGTAGGCAAAATGGAAAACTTTTTGTTATTTCTCTTCTGGTTCCTCTTCTGGGGATTCCCCTTTGATTTGTCTTCGCTACAGGTCAAACTATAAAACCAAAATCACGGTCTGTGGGCGTGGGCGTTTTCAATGTTTAGTCTGACTGAAATAGTTATTAAAAAAAAAAGACCATCACGTGCCAAATGAAACAATGCTACTTTACTGATTAAAAAAAAAAGTTCTCTTAACTGTAACCAAATTCTCCTAATAACGCACATAATACCATTCCGGATACCACTTTATTCCCAAGGTGGCAGGCTGACGTGAAGTGCTCGTGTGTTAGCTGTGTGTTTTTTTTTTTTTTTTTTTTTTAACTCTTTGAATAATGAAGCCAAATTACGACAGCTTTGAAATATAATGTACTGTTCACCCGTTTGATGCGTGGAGCTTTCTTGTGTTTTATTGTCATAACGCACATAAGGCAATATGTAGTCCGGAGGATATTCTAAAAGTGTGCATTTGTGTCATAAAAGCATGAAACCTGGCAGAAGTACTGTTGATACCAAAAATTTGAATTTAAAGCTTCGTAAGCATTGTCCCAAGCGCTGTGATCCGCCATATTGGAAAATGGCGGCTAACATGGATTTTCTCTCATAACTCCTGAATGGATCAATGGATTTCTTTTTTTTTTTTTTCAAAACACCGTTAGAGGTGTTAAACGATGCGATGTTAAATAAGCGATGTTCTACAGTACTTTTGGCAGTCATAGGGTGTTGGTTTGATTATAATATTACTGGCCGTTATCCCCTTAACGTAAATGTAAATGTGATTTTGATTTTGAAAAGTCTAACGAATTAAACGACAGTTGGGGGAGGAAGCCTCGTAGGATTTTCGTGTTGATGCTGACACCTATTTTTTCTTTGTTTAAGGTAAATATTTAACCCTTTACAGGACTGTGTGGTTAAAAAACAACATCTACGTGATGGAGAAGAAACTAGGTCAAACGGCACAACGCGAGTTTTGTGAGGGGGCCCCATGGACCCCGAGCAAAGCGAGCAGCAACAACCTGTGGTCAGACTTCTTGTGTCTAAACAAAGCGAACACCGGTTCGAATCCAGCAACCGATCTAAGTACCTTAAAAAAGAAGTCGTGAAGTACATGTGTCCTTTAAAGGGTTAAAAAAGATTAAAGAAAGGATGTGGTAGCCAATTTCACTAAACGGTGGAACAGTTCTCACTTAATTTACTCTTTAACGGTAGGCTACACAAAAATGTGTAGGAACATGATTTGATAAAAGATTTCCGTTAGAACTTATGCACTCCTGGTAGGAACTAAGTATTGTTTACTTTTTATTTCCTTTCGTTATGATGCTGCGTAAATTGCGATCGTATTGAAAACCCAATAAGGGCAAAGGATCCATAAAGTTTTCGCCTTATAAATTACTGATATCAGAGCCAAAATGGCTGCCACCAAGTTTGTGGTTCGAATCGAGATCACTCAATCACTCAAACTTAAGTGATAACACCAAGGTGTCTGTTAAGGTTGAGCGATAAGGGTTGGAACGAAAAACTTGGTGGCAAACATGATACCATTACTTTATATGGCAAAACTTTATGGGTTCTCTTACCGTACCTTATGGGGTTTTCGTACGCCATCATACCTTTTGGCAGTTATAGGGTTTTGGTTTGGTTATAATATTACTGGCTGTTATCTACTTAACGTAAATGTGATTTTGATCTTGGAAAGTCTAACGAAAACTTTGAAATGTCGTTTTATGCCTTTTTTCTTAATACTGCGATATGTTAAATATATATGCATATGTGTATGTATGTATATAGTATGTCTCAGAAGTCCTGAACCAGGCCTATACTACACCCAGAGGAAAGTCCTGGGTTCGAGTCCTGGGTATGAGTCCAAGGCCCTGGAATCAGTGATTTCCCCATTGTTAGGAACAAAAGGCATTCAATTTATTCCATGTCGTTCAAGTTGCACCACTCCAACACCGTTTGGTAATGAGGCTTAATATGGTATAGGCGTACATCGTATAGGCCTACACTGTAAAGGCCTATAAAATGTAGGCCTACATGGTTCAGGACGTCTGAGACATACTGTATATATTAACAACTTACTTTATAATAACACTAAACTGACGTGGCTCTTTTTTGTTGGTGTTGACTTGCTATCGTCT